>OZ010738.1:56140471-56287971 GCA_963932295.1 Tipula lateralis
CGAAGAGAACCATGAAGCGATTACTATTCTTTGCAGGTAAATTTACCATACCATACATTAACAGAAACTGTAATGAGGTTTGACTCATTAAACTATCGTTAACTATAGAAAGGAGATGTTCATCCAAATTCGATAGCAACTCTGTAAGAGCTATAAAGTATGTTATATATCTCATAAAATCTAGGATCTTAGACCATTGTAAAGCTCTATAAATCGAGTTATAGAGACAAATAGTTTATAGTATTTTGGTTTTGGAAACAAGTGACAGTTTACATCCGAACACACACGCCTAATAAAGTTTCAACATTCCATCAACCATACATAAAGTAGAATCTATGGTAATTTCTTTGCAATCCTTCCTATCGATCAATCTGATCAACAAGACACTGAAATATAAGATATACGGTTTGCTTACCATTTTTGGTATAGACTTGAATGTCTTCAACCACGGTGGTTACGAGATAATCTCTCCGCCAAATGTTAACTTGTGGATGACATACTTAGGATTGATCAATGTACAAAGGCAAAGTCTTATACATGCTTGCTTTGGTTTATTTTGTCGCTTTAGTAAAAATGGTTTATCTCGTTGAGACTTGGTTATAAATGGAGAGCTTTTATGAGGACGATACAAGTCTTACACCAACGTTATTTTTATAGACCCACCTATAGGTAATACTTCAGAAAGTGTACAGAAATTTACATTATTGTTGTGGATAAATGACAGAGAGTTGGAGACCATAATTTTCACGTCATTATTGAATGAGGTTACCATCTGTTGTATAGCTTTTATTGTAAAACCCAACCAGAAACTTATGAATAAAATTCAAGGAACAGCATACCTGTGTATTGGAGTTATACTCTCATTAGTAGAATCACTTATAATGGAGCTTTTATATAATCTCATTCCTCTTGATAAAGCTGAAATCTATATATAGACTTCAGCCTCATCTAAATGAGTATCGTTTGTGCAGGTCAACATAAAACTATGTTTTTATGTTGACCTGTTCAAACACTCGTTTATTCTAGCAAGCAAATTACTAAAACTATACCGACTATATCTCAACATAATTTTTGGGGCCTAGACGACGAAAGCGATTCTTAATTATGAGTTATTAGTTGCACACGGGAAGAGTAGATGGAAAGTATTTCGAAAGATCAGAAGTGTGTTTTTTTTAAATATTGGTCAATTTCTGTAGGTTGGTATATATACTGATTGAAATATGGAAGCCAAAGACAGAATGAAGTTATGGTCTTATTCTATAAAAGGTACTATAGCATATTCCATAGTGCGTAGACCCTTATTTTCTAGACTGAGGCTTACACTCATGTCGAAAGTAGTCCATATTTTTCAGATTTCCTGATACGGGTTTAATAATATTTCAAAACTCCATAACGATCATATAATGCATTTGGGCATTTCCTGACCGCATAAGCGAACGCTCATGATTTAGATGAGCTCTAGTATGATTTAGATGAGCTGTAGACTCTCTAGCTCTAAAAGAGCGAAACGCTACGTCTTCGTCTGATTTCTTTTATAAATAAAAAAATCAATAAATTTTCGGACTTGTTTTGTAAAGAAATTCTGTTCGTCAATACCAAGTGCCGGTTCGTCAATCAATTTTTATTGAACGGTTTCGAATGTTTTAAGCTTTCGACATTATTTTTGAAAATTCGGTCATTACTTTTGAAAAGTGGTTTAGCTATCGCTTAAAAGTTTTGCATGTTTATGGATGTATTATGTTAACTATTTGAGATATCATTTTTTATTGGACATTCCAATTTGATATCTTCACGAATAATTTTGAGAGTTGATCTTTTGATTCCAGTACTTGACACCTCCATTTCACTTCAAGCTTGATCATAAATCTTTATCAAGAGGTTGTGTATAAATGTTCTACCTATGATTCAATCAAAATCCATTTTGCTGCAAGTATGCTTGGATAATACTGTATTTGAATTGATACTGCAGTTCGCTTGTGCTCATATTGATTTTTTTTACATACGGTTCATCGTTCTCGCCGTGATGGAAACAGATAATTTAGAGAAATTGATTCACTGCTTGGATTTTTACGGTTTAGATCAATTCACGAAGCTGGTCGAGTATATATTTGTTAGTATCGTGGTACATTATGGTGAATTTTTGTTACCGATTTCTTTACTGGCATCCCGTTTGCAGTACGTTGATGCAAAAACATGGTGGAAATCTGTAGGGACTGACGTGATTTAATGTTGTATGGTTCGTTTTTGGGTGAGAATAAAAATACATTGGCTTCAATTAACAGCAATTAATTGTAGATAATCAGAAGTTGTGAGAATCCGATGTCTTTGTTTGGCGAATCAGATGGATTTGAATTATAAGACAATCAAATACTTTGTGATATTGCTCCGGACTATTTCTGGCTTGGATTCAGGATAGCCTTCTTAATTTACATAAACTAACTGTTTCGAAAAAGTGATAGAATTGAAGATTCTTAATTATCTTGGTATCATGATAATAGTAGTGTGCGTTGGATATCATAACCTATTGATCGAAAACTCATTTTTTATAGGAATGGAAGAATCGCGTTCTGAACCGAATGTTTAGTTCCGCAATATATATAGGGTGGCCCAATAACCAGATTCGACATATCGGTTAATTTGGCTCTGGCGACACAAATGTCATTTTTTTGTTGGACTGAAGTATATTATTCTAGTTGCCTAAATGATTTCGTTAAACAACGATTCAACAAAAGAAGAAAATGTTGGAAATATAACAAAGATAATTGGTTCTAAATCGCAACAAAATGTTGTGCAAAATTTGGTCAAAATACGGGACTCATACCAAACGGCATCTTGGAATTTGTGCTACCTAGTTGATAATCTCCCATGTACCCGAAAATATTGCCGCGGTCGCCGAAAATGTGCGCCAACGATCAAAATTCGTCATTGTGCATTGGAAATTAACATCAATCGGTTTTCCATGCAACAAATTCTGTGTAAGGATCTTTTGTGACCACCCGCTTCGATAGTGATGTGGGTCTGCGATAAACTCGAAATTGATGAGAAGTTTGCTAGAAAACTCATCTTTTAGGACAGGGCACATTTACATCTCGGCGATTTCGTAAACAAACAGAATTGTCGCATTTAGAGATCGGGAAATCCACACGGGTATATATGTGAATATGGCGATGTATCTACATGGCGGCATTTTTGTGCCGTATTTCTTCGAATTTGAGGCTGGAACCGATTGTTTCGGTCAACGGAATCATCAATCGCCACATGTTCACATCTTTTATGTGGTCATACGTAACTGCCTCAAAAATTCTATGGCAGCAGTATCAGTCGAAATGGTGGTGTGAATTATCTGGCAAGGAGCTGTGATTCGACGCCTTTCGATTTTTATTTGTAGGGTGCCGTGAAGGACAAGTGTTATACAGAGAATCAACAAATAATTGAGCATTTGAAAGCAACCATTGATGAAAAAAACCCGAACACAACCCGAAAAACATCAACATTGCCATGTTTGTTAATATTGTGGAACCTATCAGAAAGCCATTGGAAAAGTTTTCAATAGATTTAAGACCACTGCACAGTCTAAAAACAGGAAATCATACAACTAGAAACCTAAAAGCATACCAAATTTATTAAACGAAGTCCTGGAAGTACTTCTGTCATAATATGGAAGAGGAAACT
This sequence comes from Tipula lateralis, assembly GCA_963932295.1. Taxonomy (NCBI): domain Eukaryota; kingdom Metazoa; phylum Arthropoda; class Insecta; order Diptera; family Tipulidae; genus Tipula; species Tipula lateralis. The sequence goes on from OZ010738.1 coordinate 56,144,144, forward strand.
TCTCGCTTCAGGAATATATTAACTAAGAAACCAATCACACCAAGTTATACAAGGTGTCCGCCGGGAAGGTATACTAATTTCTTTTGCCGCCATTTTGGTTAATGTTAGTCTTAACAGTTAATATTTGGCTGTCATTAAGTAGACACGGGGCAAATTTATTATTGAAAAATATTCGATAAGCCAACGGGTTTTAACTGTTAAAACATTTTATCAAAATCAATCATCGATGACTGTGACGATGAAAAAGTTACGTGAAATTTTTGGGAGAAACAACATGCCAACAAAACGCACTATTTATAGCGAAGAAAGAGGGTATGTAGGTGATAGGCCCGAGAATGGGCCACAACGTACTGCAAGATCGGCTGAAACATTACTGCTGCTCAAGAAAGTGTTCAAAACAATCCATCAACCTCAATTCGACGCCGTGCTCATGAGCTTGGTCTTAAAAGAACAAGTTTGGCCACAATTTTGTATAAGGATTTGCATTTGTTTCCATCCACTAAAAGTGACAGTCTGGTATGCAATTTGATCAGGAGGAATCATTGGACCTTACTTCTTTGAAAATGAAAACGGCGTAACGGTAACTGTGAATGGGAAGCGATATCGTGATATGATTGAAAACTTTTTATCGCCACAACTGCATGCTTTGAGCTTGATTTACAACAGTGCCACAAGCATACAGCCAGGATTACAATGGAATTACTGCAAGACCTCTTTCCACAACAAGTTATTTCAAAAAATGGTGATGTGGGTTGGCCTTAGTGGTCGCCTGATTTGAGTGCTGCGGACTTCTTTTTGTGAGAATATCTAGAGAGCAAGACTTATGCAAACAAAGCAGAAACACTTGAGAATCTCAAACAAAATATTTGTGATGAAATTGATAAAATACCGCGTGAAATGTGTGAGAATGTAATGAAAAATGTGCTCAAAAGGGCTCGCATTTGTGAAGCTAACAGAGGCGGAGCTTTATCTGTTATTATATTCCATACATAATTGATCAATTCTCTTACATTTAATCAAAAATTATAAACAAACAAAGTAGTATACCTTCCCGGCGGACACCCTGTATAAGAGGACCGGATGGCTCAACATCGAGTTGGGAATCACTAAAACTTCTCATTGCAACTCTCTTTCTTGGAACTTTCGTAGTTAAGAGGGACTCAACCTCATAGATCCTTCCGCAATTCAAGCTTAAGGCATAACTTCAATTAAACCGAAACAACAAGTTCTATTCACTGACGATACGATAAACGTCTTAAAGATTTTGATTAGTATCCATCTAATATTAAATCACATACACATAGCGCAGTGAGAAACATTTTCGGTATTTCCCATTCCATTGCCCAATCAATTAAATTGGCAAACATTTCCTTTTCAGATTTCTTGTTATATATCCTCGCATTCGTTCGATATTCCATTAAGACAAAAAAAAAATATAGAGGCGAGGTAAGAGTAAGAAATTAACAGAGCAAAAAACGATAAAATACTGAAATGTTTCTATTGGAACAGAAAAAAAAATCTGCCAATATTATAAATTTTTTGTATATTGGAGAAAAACGACAGAACGACAACGTTCTTATACAATATATGTATATACAGTGGATAACAAAACGAAGAACATAATATAAAACACACCAACAATAGATTTTTCCATGTGTCAAAAATTTCCACGTTTTCTTCTTGCCATCATCTTCTTGTACTTTTTCCATTCATTTTGTTCTATGGCAAGAGAGAGAGGGAACTTCCACCAGCTAACTAATACCGTGATATTTTTAATGAAAAGAATTCATTGAATTCATGGAATATATATGTTTATTGTATTGCGGAGGAAACCTAACGAGCGCAGGAAACACGACGAAGAAGAAGGATGAAACTGAACAAAACAACAAATGTTTATCGTATGTATTGAAAAGCGGAAATAAAATCATGAAAGGAAATTGAACTGAAAACAAAAATTCGTTATTTATTGATTCTTCATCTTCGTGCCTCTTGTACCATTGTATCAATATCTAGATAGTGGCGTGGCGCTCGACTAAGATGCGATGTGGTGTTGGTTGTTTTTCGTCTTAACGAATTAATCGCTATTTCTGGTGGTATCGCCTTGAGAGACAGATTAATTGATTTTCGGATTATGCATTTGTTTTGCTGTTCCGCTGTTGGATGAAAAATAGTCTATACTCGTATCCGATAAATAATGCGGCAACCCCTCCCCGTATGTATAAATCAATATCATTAGTGTCAATATGTCTTCATGATACCCAAATGAAAATGATGATAAGATTTTATTTATATTATTGCTGGACATGTGTGTACTCATATATATGTATAGCAGACAATACACACACACAACAAAATTAATAGGCCATTAACATTGTTATTCCATTAAATTGATTAAATTATTTTAGATTTTTTGTGATAAAAATTTTTAATTAAAAACCACACACATATGTATACACCCATCATGCATCACAGAGAAACTGATGGCAGGCGACAATGTATCCTTTTAGTCGGTTCCGTGTAAAAAGAGGTATCCTTCCTTGTCATATAGTAATTTTGAGTACATAAAATTTCATTATACAGTTGAAGGTGTGTAACTTGAGGAGGAAATTTAATATTTGCAGACTAAGGGTATTTCAGTATTTAAATACTGAATTTAAGGAATTGAGGAGGTCAAAAAGCTAGTAGATTGCTAGTAATAGTAGTTTCCAACCCCGATCATGCTATCGACAATTGAAAAGGTACGTGATACATCATAAAATCACTTCTGGCGATTTTCAGTGTCACAACCACATAGACTAAATCCAGTGCACCAAAAAAGCGCAAACATCTTGGCCACTTCATATGGTCAAGAAACAATATCTTGATTGGAGACCTATGTGCGGGGGTTATAGATGGTTAAAAAAGATCACAATGTATAATCGATACCCTAAACCTTGTAGTCAAAACTTCGATCTCATCAGGATGCAAAATGCCCATAATGGTTCCATTTGACTGATTAGAATTCACTCGAATGATATCCGGTCTCTGCAATGCCTACAAACGTTTTAGCGATTTATCAATAAACTGTAGTTTTCGAGAAACTAGCCAAGTTTGTATTTGGCAATCACTCTTGACCTTCTGTCTTAACTTAATCAAAGAATCCCCAATGGTTTTTTTTTGCTTTCTGAAGAGCGAATTAATGCCCATAGAGATTCCCTAACTTCGATTTCGATTAAACGTATTCAACGGTACATCGGTATGGTAAATCATTACATCCAATGCATACTCAAACGTAAAAAAAAACTATAGCCCCAATTCACACAAATTTGACTGCTCTACTGAAAAACCCCAAGACAGTCTACAGCTTTGTTCTGGTTTGATGATTGCCAATATGCATGAACGTTAATTTTGCACATCCACTGGCCGACTTAAAGTTCAGTATTACAACGGATGCATCGAACAATACAATAATAGGTACTGGTGGCTATTCAGATTATTTTGGAAGAAGCTTACAAGTAAAAACTACTCGGCATTCGATCGGGACTACTCGGCATTCGATCGGGATTATATCTGATAATTAAACGTTTTAAGATATTTTCTCGAAGACTAGGAGGCTTTTATGATCCGAAAGCGAATCTAAAGACAAAACGAATTCGGATTTTCCGAAAATCGTATGTCAAAATTCGACTGCTATTTAGTAAACGAATTTCATGAAACTTAGCATTTTCAACTGAATTATAAAAATCATAACTGTTAACTTCATGCTGACATTTGACAAATTCGATCCAACAACTTCCTAAGAGGGAAATTAGCATCGGACCGAATTTTAAATAATAGCGCCTCAGGACTTCACTATATATACATCGATCATAACCTTTTGCCCCGCGCAATTCAGTTTTAAATTGAGAGAAATTAACGGCAATCTCGTCAGCTAAAATTTCATTTAACAAATAGGCTAGACAAAATGTAGTCGTAGATGCTCTATACGGCACGACCGAACACGAGACAGTGACAGTAAAGGCTCATTTTGACTACAATAAAATTATCAATGTTCAAAAAGCGGACTTAGAATTTCATAATACATTTTCTAGCTCCAAATGTCAAACCATTATGTCCAAACATATTTGACACTTCACAATCTTTCATATTTCGGTATCAAAGACGTAACCCAATTAGCATACTAATTTTTATACGGTCAGCGTTCAACAGTGCTTAACACACTTAATCATATACATCAGAAATGTACACTCCAAGTGATCAATTATAGCCATATAGAAATCGTTGGACAGCTATACCAACTTTCCAAGGAAATTCATATTTACTTACCTTTGATGATCGTTTTACTCGATGGACCGAAGCTTACTGTACGACCGACATGTTAACAGCTATACCATAGCCGTTAATTAGTAACTCGGTATCAAGGAACACAAACAGTATCTAGGAGTCCAATCTTTTTGCAGAGTTCATACAACGCTAGTCAATGCAAGGGTTCTGCCGTCAACTGAAAGCTGCCCTTATGGCAGGAGGCAATATGATTCATTGGACCTCGAAAATTGAAATCATTCGCTTTGGTATACTCAGTCATCGCCCAACTACGCGTCTCTATGCTTAATCTTATCCTCACGGGGGATAGCCGAAATGAAACCACATAACTATCCCAAATCGCTAGACAACTGCGTTTCTGTTTACATCAGAGTTGATAAGGTAAGAAAGACATTCTTGCTCTTCTTCAGCCTTTTTTTCGCAACCAGTCACGAAAATCTAGAAAACATATTCAGAATAAGTTTGATTATAATATCGGTTGTTGCTCCGCAGTATATGTTTCTTATTGAAGATGCCATATACAGTAGAGTCTCTTAATAGGGAACCGCATCGAACAATGATCTAGTAGGGATGCGCTACATACCACACAAAAAGCGAAACACGAACTGACCGACCATCGGCATCTACTTTTTTTTGCTCACTTCATATGATCAGAAAAAGACCGTTACCCAAAACTCCATATTCAAAATATCTCCTTGGACCTGCAATCATCTGATTCTCGTTTCTTCTGAAGATGCTTACAAAGAGGCATTTACTCCATTCAGCTTATTCGACTTCATCAGAATGCAATTCAGTCTACGCAAATATTGACCTATATGGAAAACAATCTTTTTTGGCTCCCAAGACGAGGAAAAGCACTCGCTCGACTTGGGGCTATTGTTCGGGAAACTAGCCAAAGTCGATGTGCATGTCAAGAGCAGAAATGCGTTCTCAAATTTCCCAGGTCGTACTTTCAATTCATAGCCAAAGTTGCTGTAACTTTGAAAGCCCAAGACAGCCTAGAACTTTTGCTGAGGTCAGATAACATTTCTTGCACATCTACTGGATGACTCAGAGTTCAGGATTACTATACTGTTGTGTCGAACAGTTATGCAACAATACTATAGCAAGAGATGGGAGACATAGAGATTCCTTCAAAAAAATTTAAGATGCTGAAAAAATTTGTTCAGATTAAATACTCATAATTCATCTGGCAATGAAATATTACAGACATTTACTCGAAATACGGGGCTGTACTATATACAACGACCATAGGCTTCTGACGATTCATGTGGTCGCGGATGAAGTGTTCCGTACGACTGAAATCGACTTAGCCGCAGTTGAAACTCATTTCAACTACAATGAAATTATCGACGCTCCTAATGAAGACTTAGAACTTCAGAATTGATTTTCGGGCTCTGGCCGTCAAACTACTTCCATGTTGAGTGTCATGGACATATCCACATAGACTATTGCCGTTGGACTACTGCTACCATCTCAGGGATATTTATATTTACTCACTTGTGTCGAACGATTTACTCGAAAGGCCGAAACTTATTAGATGGTCGACCTGTCAGCAGCTACAATAGCCAATTTATTTATTATAGTAACTTCGTCCAAATTAGCTAACAAAACTTCTAGGCTCACATCGAATATACACACAACGGCTTATTACCCACAAGTCAAAGGCATAATTGAAAGGTTTCTTCGTCAACTAAAAACCATCTTTATGGCAAGAGGCAATACCATTCATGGGACTTAGAAAATTGCAATCATTCTTCTTCTATTCCGAGCAACGACTATAAGTGTTCACCTGTAAAAAATCTTCTCCCACCTGCTCTACAAGATTCAGTCGTCGATCAAATACGCATCATTATGCAAAATCTTATCCCACGGGTCTACGATAAGCCAAATCAAGCAACATATGTATCCCAAATCGTTGGAGAATTGTAATTTTGTTTTCGTCGTGATACATAGATGGGGCTAGAACTGGTCTACACCCATGGAATTGATTCAAATAATTCAAATGATGGTTTCGTCTGCATTATATGATCATTTTTGGTAATCCTGAAAAGCTTCTACCACCCTTTATTTGAGCTTTAGAAGATAATCGTAAGGCACCACTGCCAGAGATTTATTTCTGGAATTAACAGTAAAGCGTTATTCGTCTAAAGATCCCGCAGAAATTGTTAAATTGTACTAAGTAAACATTTGTTCGACTCAACGGTCTTTCATGCGGTCAAAAGATATTTGGAATAAAAGTTTGGAATAAGCAAAATCATTACAAATTTTGTGAAAGCAGAACTGTGAGCAAAGAAGCCACTTTCATGTATCTGGCTGTGTTAATAAGCATAATGATCGCTTTCGGGAAAGTGGAAACTACTAGGGGTTCTTATTCAGGAAGTTTGATAATAAAGTCTTCGTTTGCTACACAATATATGCTTCGAACGAATCATTGAACCTGTCATTGTACTCTTATTGGAGAACTATATCGTACAATAGTATACGAGAATTTCTATAACCACAGACGTAATTGGCATAGTAAACTTTCCGTTACAGTGGAGTCGCGATACATACCACACAGTCAGTGAAACCAGTAGGCTGCTCACAAAAAAAGAAGTTATCGAGTGGACACCTCACTCCTTTACCACACTATGACTTCCCTCGCAATGTAGAGTTCTCTGATTATCAAATAACTTGTTGAGACACCACAAGTGTAGTTATAGTAAGATAACTCCACCATCCATGTTATTAACCAAATATTTGTGTTCTTCTAGCTACCCATACAAATCAAATTAATTGAATTCCAAAGCCAAACTTTTATTTACACACAAACACAACCACTGTATATACACACACATACAATGATTGGAAACTTTTAATTTTTTTTTGTTGCTGTTAAGCTTCATCATGATAAGATAACAACCGAATGAATTTATATGGGTTGAGCTTTTTTGTTTCATTTTCCTCGTTCAACGGTTGTTGTATAACTTTGGAGTGAGCTTTTTTTCGTTCTATTATTACAAAGTGGTTTTTCATATACATACGTATAGACCTGGATGGAGAAAATACTTTTTTACAGTGTTCTGTGTGTATTTGATATATAAAAATATTTAAATAATAAGAAGCGCTATAAAGTCCAACTTTTTGTTTTGTTTATTTTTATATTAAAAAAGTTCGTCTGGATTGTCTAGGAAATTAAAAATGTGACTATGGAACGGAATTAGACATCTTTTTGTTTAAAATACTTGACATAATTCATTTTATATATGTGTAGCTAGATTCTCTGGTCTATGTGGCTTTGTATGCTGCATGGTTATATATTCTGTTAAAACTGGGGCATTGTTTTGGTAACCAGTATCGTTGATGCTATAAAAATAAATCTATCTTATTCCACGGAGACTCCTACCACTTAGGTTCAAATCACACTATGACAACCCTTCTCAATTCTAATAAAATACTCCATCTGACTATTGCATAACCCGATAATACTATAACCCTCTGTCGAAATTCAAACTTGGTAGCTCGTCCCACGCAAAGCAAACAGCTTAAACAATTCTGCTTTATAAAACCATCGTTTGTGTTCTATCTGTATACCCTTCTGGTACTGTGTTATGTGTGTGTGAGAGACAGAAAGATCGAAGATGACTTACGTTACGAAACAGGGAAGTCGCCAGACTGCGTAATAAAACTGGAAACCACCGATGATTCACCCAAACCGAGTAACAACAGAAGATGGACAGTTTGAAAGAGGAAAGAGTTAGGATTTCTTGGAGATTTCATAAAGGTATGAAAAGCTGGGGCAACTACAACGAAATTGTAAACCAGCCGAGGCAGTGATGGGTAAACTACGATCCATAGTGAGTGGTGCAGGAATAAAGGTAGACCATGATCATGATTAACGAACCACTGGTAGTGAAAAAGGTTAGATTGGCAATTCTAAAAAAAAATTGACCAAGTTGCAGTATGGACAGAAAAGTTGAGACAATATCAATGGGAAGAGAACAGTAAAAGCCAAAAAAAAGTTTCCGGGTACCCAAGGAGGCTGAAAACATCGCTGTATAAGTTCAGAAAGGTGAAACAATCCACCAGGCAGATGAAGTTCCGTCTGGAGCCAATGAAAAAGAAATCGTGTAAGCCAGAAAATAAAATGCAATATACACGAGGGATGGAACCATGGAAACTTCAAAAAGGAACAGTGTAAAGATCCTGCTTTTTGTTCGATTATTATCCGGATTGAAAAAGATCGAAAACCAGCATGGAGGGCTCAACGGAGATGGAGCAGCTGTTGCTACCGATGAGCAGTTTTCTGAAGATACTGGAAGAAATAAATTGTGAAGTATTGAAAGGTTACCTGGGAGTTAATATAACTTTTCAGGATGAAATAAGTTTGTAATGTTATAATGGGCGACTTAACGATGTGATCGGAAGCTTACACATTACCAAACCATAGGCAGTAAAACGAGCAAATACATATTGATAAGCGAGTGAGCTGGTAGATTCGAAGAGCAATTGGAGGATCAAAAACGAAACTTTGACTAGTCGCTCAGCAGTGCAGGACTTTGCTCAAAACTTCAGTTGCGATGGGTTTGAAGAAAAACCACTTTGTTTTACTGCGCGAAGCGAATGAAATTAAAGTCAACTAAGCGTCAACTGAATTGAGAACATTCATACATCATCAATAGGATAACGTCGTTATCCACCGAATGGCAAAAAGACCACGAATGAAGATGAAAGTAATCACATTTTAGCAGCATACCATTGAGGGCAACCTCATGTTTCTGTTCTGGTCGAACATGATTAAACAGATATTTCTATTAATAAACGCAGTAAACGTTGAAAGAGTAAAATAGGGTGCTGGTTCGAATCCAAATGGAGAATAACTGTCATAAACTGTACCACACTAGAGCTCGTAAGGATGTTTCAACTAATAAAGGTAACAGATAAGGTGCGATAACATATCGTATTATTACATATCCCGCACCTCATGGTTCAAATGCTTACGTTCTTAGACTTAGTTTGAGCATAAAAATTTGATCTAATCGAACTTCTAATTGAACCACAGTATTGCAAAAGTATTAGCGATACTGAGTGGAATAAATGACACAAATGGCGGCAGCCAAACTACGACGATTTGAACTTAAGCCAATAGTAATTCACTACCAGACTATAGAGTGTCTTATAGAGAAAGGTACAACTCAGTGACCACTGCAGACGTTGCGGAGACTTCTATATAGGAGGATAACAAAACCTTTTAAGGCAAGAGCATGGTAAAATAGTATCAGTCGGTTGGTATCCAGATTACTGCGGTCATATAGACATAGATCAAAATTTAGTCTGACTTGATACATTGCATTGATGAACAATATTGAATATGGAGGGATGTAGCACTTGAGGAATTAGAAGCAGGGTATCTTCATAACCTCAGACGCTTCTTCATAACTTCTTTATGAATTGTGTATATGATTATAGCCGATTGCCCTACTGGTGGGGGCTATGTAACTATCTTCACTTCACTTTTACTACTTCACTGGTTTAAAATAAAATGCAACTTGCCTCATACGACGATTAAGTACTGGAAATCGGATGAATTCTAGATCTTTTCACTGTGCCAATAACGGTCAACCTTTCGCGATATTCCCATGTATCATTGTAGTAGTGTCTACAACAACTAGTTTCGATTCAATTGCTGAATTCGCTTGATGTTGTTTCGCACGTTTTGTATTTTTGCATAGCCTCCGGTTTGATTCGATCCAGCTTCCTCTTTTGACCACTACTACGTACACCGCGTACTCTACACATTTAACCATTAACTATTACCGCTACACTTCTTTCATCTTCGTTCGTGGTCCTCTCGCAATGAGGTAGATGAAGTTGTTGATCCTCTTGATGATGTTGAACCTTCCTAATGTGATTATACTTTCAGTGACATTCCTTTCGGATTTCTTATTCGGGTAGGAAACCACACCAGTGGCGTTTCCTGTTGATCCTTCAGCACTTGCTTTGATGTCGTGACGCGCGTTTATCTTGTTGCTAGCAATCTTAATGTGACCCCGGATTTGGTGGTGGATCTAGTTCAGTTTCATCCTTAGCAGGTCACGTGGACCATTGTCTATTGTAGATTTCCAGGTTCTTCAATACTTCAAATTTATATGTAGGTAAATGTATGTTCCTTCAGAACATCACATTGGTTGGCGTTTCACTTGTTATATCGTGTTCTGCACTACGATTTGCCATCCAGAACAGTGGAAATAGTTCATCCCAGTTTCTTCGACCGGAATCCACCACTTTTGTCAACTGTTCCTTCCATGGTCTGGTAGAACTTCTCTACCATTCTATCTGACTGCGGGTTCATAGGTGTCATCCGAGTTTTCCTAATGTTGAGTGTCTCGAACAGGTCAGCGATTAGTTGTGATTTAAAGTTTTTACCTTGGTCTGTCTGTCACCCAATATCTCTTATATCTGTTATAGCATTGCTTCAATATATTACACACCAGTATCCGATCTAAGGGACCTAACGCTTTACCTAAGGATATCAACATCACACCGTATGTGACGGTCTATATTGGCAACCAATAAATTTAGACGAATAATTAAACACCGTTAGCTTAGACGGGAGTGGGATCTAGAGCTAAATCCCAAATTTAGATATAGTTCATCAAGTTATATAGGCCAACGAGAACAGAAAACTAAACATAAACGAATGAGTATATACATAAAGTTGGCTTGGACAGAAGTGTCCAAATTTCGTTCATGAAATTATAGGTCAACGGGAACAATGGCTCAGACATAGTCCTCTCAAATCTAAAAGTTTGGAACTCTCATTCCTCGTAATACTATATACTTTATATGTTCGTATCAGACTTAAATGACCCGACGCTTTACCTAATGGTGTATAGCGGATTATATAGACAACTAAACTTGGACGAATGGGTATTAGTTAAACCGGAAATTATGACGTCATAAGGTTATAGGCCAGTAAGACATTGGCGTTCGCCCAAATTGGCAATTGGAGTGGCAGGTACAGGGTTAGAATCCCGATAGGGGCAGGATGCCCAATCGCTATATTTTCATGACGTTGATTCTTTTAGATTAGACTGACTTTGTGCTTCGGGAAAAGGTTCCGAACTTCCTGCTCCTCAAAGGAGTCTTGGGGGAGCGGTTCCAAGTTAGACGGTAAAATAGGAGCTGGAGTTTTCTGAAGATAAATTGGAAGAAGATAGATCAGTTCGTCTTCCTGATCACTGCAGCGTGTACCAAGCAGAGGTGATAGTGATTGAGGAGGTCCTGATCTGGTTGAGACATAGTGTAATATCCTCGACTGATATAGCAATTTATGTAGACAGTCAGGCGACAATCAAGTCACTGGACTCTATTTCACTGAAGTCTAGAGTGACGTTCGGTTGCCGTTCGTCTCTAAATGAGATGAGTGAGGATTTCAACATTCAGATAGTTTGGGTCCTCGGCCATTCGGACGTCATGGGAAACTGCAAGGCATGTGAACTAGCGAGACATGGTACAACTCTCCAACTACTATCGGAATGGGCAAAGTTGGGAAGACCCATTAAGACACTCAATACTGTGCTTAATAAGGAGGCAGTAGCTTCAGCAAACGATAGGTAGACGAACACCCTCTCATGTAGTGTAACAAAGCAAGTCTGGACTTGAAACGTTCAAAGAGAATAAAAACGATCTTGGGGATACTTACAGGACACTGCGTTCGTGTAGAACATGTGAGAAGGCTATTTCTAGGAGTAAATGGCTTTTATAGAAGCTGTATGGAGGAGGAGGAGACGGTAGTCCACCTCTTATGCTCATGCCTGGCTTTGTCACACAAGAGATTTGAATATTTAGAAAAGTTCTTAATGGACTGTCTCTCTGATCTAGAAGATTGTGGGGTGCGAGACTTATCAAGCTATACGTAAGTAGCTCAAACTGGTTCTGAGAAGGGTAATAGGGATGTAAGATCCTGTGGTATTACAATGGATCCTCGTCGATCTAAGTGTGCTGAATCAGCAACTCGACCCAACCTAACCTAACCTATGGTTAAGAATGTCAACTTTCACCTACGGAGTATATCGACAGATAAACTTGGACGGATGAGTATAAACCGTTGGCTTGGATAGGAGTGAGGCCAGATGTTAAATTCCAAGTTTGTTTATTTAATTATAGGCCAGCGAGGACAATGCTTCAGACACACTCCGCACCCTGTGAAGTGAACGATAGGTCAACCTCATAATGACTAGTATAGGTCTGAAGTGGCTTACAGACTGAAATACTCATTACAAAATGTTGCGGTCACCTCCCAATTGATCCCGTATTAACAAATAAATCAATTTTATAATTTTTCGTATATAAGCTGGATGGTTGTGGCCATTGAATCCGGATTCATTAAAATAACAATACAAGCAATTAAAACAAAAAAATTTAATTTAAAAACCAATTTTCAATCGACACAAATAAATTAATTATATTCAATTGTTTAAAATAATAATTAATTAATTATTAAAAAAAATGCAAGTGATTGTCTGAAAAATATGTATGTTGTACACACCGACATACTCGTACATATACAAGAGTGTATAATATGATGTTGACATTTTGAGTGTCAATAATTAAATCAATCATAGACAGAGTGTATATATGGATGGTACCGATATGACAATGTGATTATGCAAAGTGGTTTGAGGTGCATATAAGGGTTTTTGTTATTGATTGAATATAATATATTGTAGCATGTGGTATCTTAATCAATATACATAAACAATACATTAAATACCATAAAATGTCAATTAAAGAAAGTAAAATCCAATAAGAAGCAACTGCTAAGACAACAAGTAGTTTTTGTCTTCAATAATTCCGCTGATTTATCTCTTAACCGTTTTTTTATACATTTCGTCTTGAGTTTTTTTTTGTTGTGTTCATAAGACATAAAATATTTATTTTGTTTCTTATCATAAAACATTATCAATTGAATTGTTGAAACGAAACAAAACATATTTAAGTTTTAAGACGAGTATAAATTACCTTATTATTACGTTTAGTTAAGTGATGGTTGTTGTTGCATTATAATACACTTTGGTTATACTTTCGGGATTATATTTATAAATATATACTTTAAGAATTGTTGGATAGTAATAAGAATAAGATGAAAAAGAAGTCAACAGAAAAATTTGATCAAGATTGGATTGAAAAAACTTTATATATAAATTTATACACTCGTACGCGAGGCGTACATACATGGGAAGAAACAAGTTTAACATAACGTCTTATATATATACATTGTTATGTAGTTTTTAGCAAAAAGTGTGAAATATTTTTATATTTTAATGTCCAATTATTATGTTTAAAAAATGTGTATATATAAAAATATAAATAAATATGTTTATGTTGCGGGTTTGATGAGATTGAACGATGCGATGTTATTGTGTGCAGAGGAACATTTTTTCAGAAATTCTTACATATTTTATGGTAAGTCTTTAATAAATTAACACTCTGTACCATGCGATGGTAAGCTAAGTGAAGTTTATAGGTGAAGCTTACCTTCTGATGAAGTTAAAATCTATCTGGGAAGTATTGAAAACCTCGGTTATCTATGCTGCCCCAGCACACTCTCAGATAGTGAAAACTTAGTTCAATAATGATTGGTTTGATGAAGAGTGTCGTATTACAATAGCAAAGAGAAACGAAGCGGTTCTTGCTAGAAGGACAGCATAACGAATTTGTGGAACGATAATCTATACAGAGTACAATAACTCATCAATGAGCTCAATACGTGAGGTTTCTTTAAAAACCATTATCTAAAAATGGAAAGAGGTGGAGAATTACGTGGAGAATAACCAATGGGAAATTCGTAATGCTCAACATTCAAAACCGATGACAGCATACAAGTTACTTTCATACATTATCTTGAAAAGAATTATTCCTCTGGCGGAAGAAATTATCGATTGCTTACAAGAAGGATTCCGTCCAGTGGCGTAACTACAAGAGCGCAAACCCCGAGCTGAATGGGGGGCTGCAACGATATTGGGCTCGCCGCAACGTAGTACGCGGTCCCGTGGTCTTTGTTCTTGTCATGAAGAATTGTTACATGAATTAGCTGAAGTTCTTATAATAAAATTTCCAATAATATTGCGCGTATGCATTAAAAACAGGAGTTTGACACTAGATGTCATTACTTGTTTATGCGTTATAGTACATCATTAACATATTTGTCTTTTGAAAGCACTAATACCTGTCAAAATCAACTAAAAGTTTTGAAAATTGATCAAATTTTCGAAATACAGCATTTGCGGGAAGTTTTGTTGAGTCACTTTTTCGCAAACCAAACTGCACCTGAATGTTACTCGTGGATTTGTATGGTGTCATGTTCTTGCAAAAACACAGTGTTTTGAGTGGTGTAGTTGCTTTAAAAGTCGTGATTTTGACATCAAGGACAAAGAGCATCCTGGTCAGCGGAAAAAATTTGAAGATGAAGAATTGGAGGCTCCATCAAGATTCATGTCAAACACAAGAAGAACTGGCAGAATCATTGAGAGTTGATCAAGCAACAATTCCAGACGTTGAAATTATGTGCCATACGAGTTGAAGCCAAGAGACGTGGAGTGAGGATTTTTCATGTCTGGAACGCTGTTCGAGTACCACAAAAAGAAGTCGTTCTTGCATCGTATTTTTACTGGCGATGAAAAATGGATCCATTACGATAATCTCAAGAGCAAAAAGCGTATGTCAAGAAAAGCTAAGTGTGATCCACTATGAGCTGTTGCCAAGTGCCTAAGTCATCAATGTCCAACTATCGTCAACAATTGATCCGACTAAAGTAGAAAATCCAGGCAGAGCGGCGAACGTATGCGACCAGATACGAATCAATCATTTTTCATCACGATAACGCTCGGCCACATATTGCGGCGTCGCTCAAAAATTACGTGGAGAATAACGAATGGGAAATTCTGCCTCACTCGTCTTATAGCCCAGACCTTGCTCCTTCCGACTTTCACCTATTTCGATCCATGCAGAATGTTCTATCAGGGATACGCTTCACTTCAGTTTAAGGTATCGAAAATTGGTCTCGATTAATTTTTGGCCTCCAAGTCGGCACAGTTTTTCTGGGATGGAATCCATAAATTACCAAAAGGATGGGAAAAGATAGTAGGTAGTGATGGCCGATGAGTAATACTTTGAATAATAAATCTTGTGACATTTTTTTCCACCATGAAGACTCAAATTTTATATAAAAAATTCGGATTTTAATGCATACACCTAATACGAGTAACTTCCAGTGTTTCGTAAGTATGAAAATGTTTATTATTTTTTCTTATGTTACCTGTTACATTCACAATAGTGGAACGATTTTATTCTAAATTGAAAATAATAATAAATTTATTTTTTATGTGTAACATTTTTTATTACTCTGCGAAGAGAAAGATATGCATGGTGGAGGGAGGATAGTCTAGAACCTACATTAAGTTTTGCGAGGGGGCCAAACATTTGTAGTTACGCCACTGATTCTGTCCAAATCTGTCAGCCACTGATTTCTCGCTGCCGATATTTCTTTTCATGTACTACGGAACATCTCGCGATGTACTCCAGGTATTCCTAAAATTTCAAGCAAGCTATGGTTTGCGCTTGAATATTAAGGAATACCAAAAAAATGCTGTTGAAAATGACAGTAATGCAGTCACTTTGCTTAAATTTGAAAACAGGCTACCGAGAAGTTCTGCAATTAGTTATGGTGTTCGACAATGAAATGCGCTGCCAACGATACTTTTTCATCTCATCTTCAAATATATCGTTCGTAAAAGTGAAACAGCTTAAGATAATATCAAGATAACAACTATTCCGATAGTTCAATCAACGTTTTGCAAATGCAGATGATATCTGTGTGATCGGATTAAATGACAACGGAATGAAAGAGGTGCTTGATTCACTGGAATAGTTGTTAGCTTCCGTTGGTTTTAGTCCAAAACAAAATATCTGATTCCATGAAAATGATCTCATGAATGCAAGATCATGGTTCGAAAAGGAGGTTTTCATCATCTGGCTTGAAAATCATTTATGAATGAATAGACCTTTTGTCCAGCCGTTACTAACATAGTATCCTGATCATTGTGGGTGAATCGTATAAAAGAGAAAAATTGTTGGTACTTCAATGAACCAACATCGGCCAAATTGATACAAAATCTTGATGCAGTAATATATGAATGTCTAACCTTCGGTAAGCTCGATACACTTATCCTAGTGCCTTTCAATACCTTGTTTACAGTTAACGCATGTAACCTAACGACGTTGTTTCTGTTCCATTGTAAGCTATATTCTGCATAAATAAAGCCAAATTTGACGTCTCCAACGTATGTAAACTATGTGCCAGAATAAGGCTAGTTTTTTAAATGTATTCTCTTAGTCATCATAAGTTAATCTTAAGAAGAAATCTTAAAAATAATCAGATCCATAAATATAATGCTTCGGGTCTCAAGAAAACAGTGGTGAGGTAGTTGGTAGATTAGATAACAGTAGATGGATTAATGTAGTCTAGTTGAATCTTTATATTCCTCTTCTTATGATAACAATTAATACTCTTCTGGTGGTAGCTTGATAGGAAGTCAGACTATATATACCTACCATTTGTAGGTCTTTGGATGCTTCGAACATTGCATGAACTAGAATATCGTATGCATTACACACGACATTCAAATTCATGATGTTTATGTTGATTTGGTAAAACGAGGAACAGTTTCGTTTCCCTATAAATCGATGAATTAGCTGGATTTCTGTCTCGTTGCTCGTAAGTGGTCTGTTATTTTAATGAGATCTCCATTTTAGCATGATGTTGGATAAGTTAATGGTTTTTTAAGCTAGACCATTTTTATATTTATTACCTAGGTCATTTTGGATACCTAGGTCGAAACCAGTAGTTGCGGCAAATGCAGTGGGAGGTACCAGGATAGAGGAAGTAATTAAAAGGGATTTTTCACCTTCGATCGTTTGGGTGGTGCGATCGATGGTGTGACTAAACAAATCTTCTGTTAAGAAAATTGGACCTATAGCCGAAACGTCAAGTTAAAAAAGTAGCAGCAGGGCATTATTCCTACATATATTTGACAAACAGCTAACATTTTATACCTTTAGAGGAAGTCTTGACCCCTTCTCATATTCCAATCAGTTGGAATTCAGTAAATGAAATCTTGATACTTGATACCAATCTTTAAAACCTTAGATCTATGAGCTTATCATCTTTTCTATTAAAATATTTGGAAAAGCGAGTAGAAACTCTCATCAGAAATTCGATTGATCCGAGTAGGTGGTCAAAATGGTGCGGAAACAGCTCTCCAATCCTCATTAGTACTTTTGAAAAATTTCATTAGTACAAGGAACAATCAATGGTAACCTTTTGGCATATATCACAACGTTAAACCTGAAGCTATCAAATGCTCCGTAGCACGAGTTCTTACTAGGTGGAATTATATCTCCTCATCTTAAGAACCTGGTCATTAATTCAGGTGATACTGCTTTTACAGTGATCGATAACTATACCTGCACTTTCAAATTAGGAAAATAGTAGTGAAGTAGCTGTAAATCGACATAAACTGAGTTGATCCTATAAGAAATATTAGCTACCTTATATGGACCTTTCCGTTTTAAAGATAATTAGCCTGGCAGTTTCATATACAAAGCTCAATATATTGGTTTCATCTTGCACAGTAAACTTTCAGCTTAGTGTCCTGTGCAACCTAACAACATGGAAAGGAACTACTGTAACGCTCTATACTTTTGTAACAACGCTACTAGTAATAGTTTGGAGCCCAAATATTATACTATAGCTCTATACTTTAGGCATTCGTGTCAATCTTTTATATTGGGGTTTCTAATTTCTTTTTCTAATTTTCATTGATGATCTTCAATCATCAAAGATTGCCTTAAGCATGATCTCATTACAATTCTTGAATGGAGTGCGGCCAACAGGGTTGAATTCAATCCCAACAAATTTCAATCCTGCGTTTTTTCTGGCCGAAATGATGGCTATTCGCTATCTTTTCTGATAGGCGAATTTAGTTTGGCTAATTCTAACTTATTTTCGATTCTTGGCTTGACTTTAACAAAGAAAATGTGCTGGAATGAACAAATAAACAAAGCAGCTAGATGTCTTGGATTTTTTCGACGATGTAACTTTTATATTACACCATCAGAAACACTTTAAATTTACAAGACCTATATAAGACCCAGACTAGAGTATAATTCTCACATTTGGGCTGGAGCACCAAAAACACATTTAACTGTACTCGATCGTGTCCATAGCCGAGCATCTCGTATGATCGCGGATGTAAATTTATCTTCTAATCTCGATTCTCTTTTGCACAGGCGGATTGTGGGAGCTTTATGTGTGTTCTATAAATACTTTCATGGTCATTGCTCATCGGAACTTTACGAACTTATGACTGGTTTATCAATACCCACGCGCAACTTAAGAAGATCTTTACACAGATATAATCTGGAAATTAATTCGCCAGGACCAATAGGTTACAGAAGTTTTTTTTTTGTTCGGACTGCGTGAATGTAGAATGAGCTGAATTGTGAAGCGTTTCCCTTGACGTATAATTAACAGAGATTTAAACTTAATATCAAAAGTAAGAAACTTAAAGACTAAAACCCTTATTTCTTGAGTCCTTCCTAACCTCCATCCTTCCTAAATCCTTTCCATTCTTATTGTTAGTTGTGCTGTGCGTTTGTTGTGCAAGAACAATCATATTAAGGATAAATATACTATCCTAAGTGCTACATAAACATTAAAAAAAAGAACAATCATCGAAATGCTGCTTGTCTCGAGTTAAATCTTACTACAGGATGATGTTGGGAAACCTATAAATGATACAGAACACTCATACGTAAGCATGCGGACAAACTTAGTCTCGAACTTTTGTCGCTCCCATTGGTAGAGAAATTAGCGTGCCTACTCTGTCATTACGCTTACCGTATCGATTTCCAGTGGTTGCCACAAAATCAAGACTTTGTGTTTTGATTGTGTAAGTACATGTGTGTAAATGTGGGTTGACCCTTCATGGGCATTGAGTTCTGGAATAATTTCCACCTTCTTTAATTTTAATAGTTTTCTCACATGGTTACTGTCGCAACCGTGAAGGATATAGTGCGAGAGACGTTAGGATTTTCAGCGCCTCATTAAAAGGTCAGGCTGGTTCGGGTAGAAGGATAAAGTAAAACTATGTGGTACGGCTATGGAGCATAAAAACGATATAATGGTGTTGTAATCTATACGTTGTAGTTGACCCAAAAATCCATCTAGTCTAACAACCGATCAGGCCTAATACATTAACATAATGATAATACAACATAATTATACCAAATAGTTTGTTGGCGCACATATTTTCGAATTCATAAAATTTCCCAAAACTCCAGAGCACACGACAAACGATTTAAAAATCCATTTATCATCATCTCAAGCCAAACATAACAAATCAATTTTTGAACATGTAAGATAACATAATCATTATCACACTAAATATATCGACACAACGAGAAGTGCGAGGGTGGAATTAATTTCGGGGAATTTTTTTTTCGGTTCATGTCTCAGGCTGAGTAAATATTTTTCAAACCAGCATCCGTATTATATGTCGAATAATCAGAAGAGTTGATATATGCGGAGGCAACCGAATTGTATCCCACCAACCAGTGTATAGATACAGACACAAAAAGATTCATTAATCATTGTAGAGAATTTCTATCTATGCAAATTTTTTTTTTTATCAATTTGTAAAATTTTAGATATGATTTATGCTGTCTATGATACATAATGTATATGATGTAAATGGTGTGTATACATGTGTATATAAAATCATCCATCTTTGTGTGACGAGAGAGATTTTGGTAGACGAAATAATTTAGATACAGAGGAGATATGTTGATACATAAATTTTATGTTTGTTTAAAAAATTATTATTACAGACATTCAAATTTATGTTAATTTATGATTTTTGTGTGTCTGTGTGTGTGTGTTTATATGTTGTTTTACTTTAAATGGTGTGTAGACTGTAAATAATGTTTTTATTTGGTGTGCACGTTGTTATGCTAGCCAATGATCATTTTATGTGTGACTGTGTACATATAAATACACCAGTCGTCGTCATCGTCGTCATCACCATCATTTAGTATTATCATAATCCACAACATTGGAATAATTTTGTATTTTGTTAAATTAAAATTCTAGGATGTATTGTTATATTTGATTTATACGATTTTGATTTGAATAATAAAATTTTTTAAAAATAATTTTTTTTGTGGTTTATGTGATTTAATGTCCGAATATAAAATATTTTATAAATTTTATGTGAACACGTATCACTCGACTTACGTGACAAACTGTTACTTTATTATGGAGGCCGATTTACTGATTGACGAACCTCTATAATCTATTAAAAATTAAATTAATGAATATCAGGAGTCGTCTAGTTTTTTAAGAACCGAAAACACAGTGTTTCATGAGAAATTTGTGTTCGGTATATGAACTACCGATATGTCAAACCGATTTCCCATGATATTTTTCTAGCTCTCACAATCCTCCGTTTAAGTTTGTCCCATAAATGTTCAATTGGAATCGAGTCTCGACTGATGCCCACTCTCACGTTCCGATTCCAACTTCATTCTTGAACTTCCAAGTGGTTCAATAGGTGTGAAACCAGGTATTGTCTTTCATGTCAGGAAGACGTTATTTTTTCAAGTTGAAATAATTTTTTTAGAAATTTTATATTTGGTATGTCTCATGTATGGATCGAACTGGTAATTCTGGATTGGGAAATATCAGAGGGTAAAAGGTGATTCATAGGGCTAAAAGGTGAACAACACATGAGATATAAACGACAAATCTGCTCACAAATGAGCTTATAATTTGCTTATCTTGTCGATATCAAATTTGAAAAGTTTACTAAATTATATATATATATATATATATATATATATATATATATATATATATATATATATATATATATATATATATATATATATATATATATATATATATATATATATATATATATATATATCTGAGTACTTCATGATTTATTATGTGACCTTGATATATCGTTAAGGGTTAGACCTCTCTTACGGAGCCTTCCAAGTAGAAAAACAAGTTAACGTTTTGCACTCAAGCCATATGCCAGCCATTACAATACACGAACCTCGATACTACTTTAGCAAAACATCACTAGGATAACTGCTCTCCTCGAAGCTGATCCCATCACTACCATGAAGACATATTCTGCACTTGTCAGTGAATAGAATGAAAACTGCTCATTGCTCCCATTGATGAGTAAGCGAGCAAGTTCAAGTCGCCCGAGTTCCTTCTTACTGTCCATTGACTAAAGACTTACATCTCAATCATGTGTTAGCTCCTGTTGCACAACAACCTCAGCGAGATGTGTTAGCTCTTGCTTCATATCATCTTCCCTGACAGAAGTTCGCCCATACCAGCTGGTATGGTGTCTCTTAAATGGAAATAGATTTCTGAAACCTTCTGGATACTATTAATCTTTTGGATGCTGTTTCTGAAATACTTTCTATAATTTTGAGAAAACAACGAATAAAACTGGTAGAGATTTGTTCACGTCAACGTCCGGTGATTTGACAAGTACTCCATGGATGTTAATGATAAAGGTGTCCTACTAAAGATAAAATACTAAGTCGTGCCATAAAAAAGCAGTTTTATAAAAATCCGTTGATATTTAAGAAATTATGGCTTCTGTACGCACAAAGCCTTGAGTCGATTTAGTTGCTCGAGAGTGAATATTGAAATGTAAGCACATCCAATTATTGTTGTTATACCATGGAAAAATGATCTTCCGATTTGGTATAAATTATATTTGGTTAAGCAAGAAACCTTAGTATTAATTAATATTATTTATTAACTCAACTCCATCATAGGTTAACAATGAAGAACTTCCAAAATATTAATACATTTAACACCAGTTGTGGCTAAAACTTACTCTAGCTGAGATAACTAAAGCAAATAAACCGAATATTTCCAAAGAGTTGAATCTGAACAACAATAACGAAGAAGAAGCTCTGTCTTCTAAACGAAGCGATGATTGATTTAGTTATGAAATAGTATCACTGATGTAGCAAATACATGTTTGATAAAGTTTCCCACCCAAAACTATATATTAAACTCAAATTGGCTCCAAAAAATGAAAAAAAGCTTTTCTGTAAATATTAAGAATATAAAATATTTTATAAATTGTATATGTACACGTCTCACCCGACTTACGCGATAAACTGTCACTTAATTGAGAGATGCCGATTTATTGATAAACGAACCTTAAACCTATTAAAAATTCAGTAGTCGTTCAGTTTTTTAAGAACCGAAAACATTATGTTTGGTATGAAACCCGTGTTCGGTATATGAACTACAATTCTGAGCAACTAAATCGACTAAACCGATTTCCACAAGATTTTTTTCTGGCTCTTAGAATCCTCCGTTTAAGCTTGTCTCATAAATACTGAATTGAATTCGAGTCTAGACTTAAAGGTCTTTTCTACGTCTCGAGTTGAACCTCATCCATGAACTGCCAAGTGGTTCGAATTCGGTGTGAAACCAGGTATTGAATGATATCCATGACTTTCCTGTCAGGGAGATGTGATTTTTTCTGGTTGAATTAATTTTTTTAGAATATTTAATCTTGGAATGTCTCATATGTATAGATCGAAGTTCAACATTAAATCAGAAAAACCGAAGGTGATTCAAAGGAATAATACATTAGGAATCCATAAACGATAAATCTGTTTGCAAATGAGCTTATAGCTCAAAATCAGGCTTGTGAAGTTTAATAAATTAATATATATATATATATATATATATATATATATATATATATATATATATATATATATATACTGCGTAGGGCACTACATGATTTATTACGTACCCTTATAATATCGTTCAGTGTCAGACCTCCCCTATGGACTCCTCCAGATAAAAAAGCAAGATTACATTTTCACTTAATCGATATGCCAGCCCTGACGCTGCACGAGCCTCGCACTGTGAGACTATTTCTGCAAAACAGCGCTATGATAAACACTCTCTATAATAAATGCCCGTCCCAACACTACCATGAAGACATATTCTGCACGCCTCAGTGAATACAACCAATATTGCTTGATGTTCCTATCAAGACCAATGAAACTAAGTCCGAAGAATAGAAAGTGCTTGTGTTATGCACAATCTTCAGCATCCGTTGGTAACACAATGTACAGGCTCCGTCTCAAAATCAATTAGTCCAAAACCAAATATCTGATCTCTGGTTTTCGAGACCAAAACGTAATTGATTTCAATAGTGGTAACCATACGTTTGAGGGATTGATTTTGGTTCTCGCATGGCATACACTGCTGTGCATGATATCATAGGGCATCAAGTGCGATCGTTTAGTCATGTTCTGCGTGCTGATACATAGTGAATGATCTAACGATTCTTAAAGAAAGAAGCGTCTTTCAGCAAGAGACAAGTTTGCTGTCGGCGACGATGCCTCGAAACGTAAACAGCAACCTGGCACCTGGTGATTGATTACAACAGTATGGTTCGTGATCGAAACAGATGTAGTCAGATTGTTGATACGGCACGAGCCTACAATCGACTGGAAAAGTGATATAGGTAAAACAATATCGAGGTCTACTGTTATTTGATTGATTTTGAACATTCTGAAATAGAACCCAAACCTTGTACAAATGTCGTCTGATTCTCTTAAAAATTCGGAGGTTTTCTCAATACATCAAACTACACCTCTTTATTTTTCTTCTACACAATCTTTAACATTTATTTGCCCATTCACGCCTTTCATCCAGACACATTTGAAGTTTCATTTATTATTTTCTTAGAAGGAATTATCGGATGTTATCTCCAGAAAAAACTCTCATACTGGGAGTCGGAAAATACAGTGACGTTCTTTTTTAATCGATTTATGGCCAGCTCAATACCTTCAAATATCGCAATTTATTTAAAAGTCAAACTACAGTTATAGTCATCTAATGCTAAACATTTTTGAAAAATTCAATCTTAGCAGATATACTCCTCCACTGTGACTCATATGCTCTACCAGATAGTATCTTTCTAATTAGTTGCAAATTGTAATATTTATTGACTCAACTGCTTATATTTAGACAATCATCTGGAGCACCGCAAGACAGTCATATCAATCGACAGCTGTTTGGATTATTCATAATCTCTTATTAATTATTCATAGTCTCTTTCGCGGCAACAAAGTGTCTCCTTTTAGCTGACGACTTGAATATATCTTCTACTTTAAAACGGTGTTGCTTGATACTGCGGGACTGATTAATGAGGAACAAGCAGTTCTTAAACGTATAGGCAAATGTAAAACATTTTCATTTTACCGCATTCGGTCTACACTCAAATAATTCAAAAATATTTTTCGTATACTAATGCCGTTAATATTTTTGAGATCATGCCTGATGTGGGTGTCATCTTCTCTTCGGACACTTACATTGCCAATTTTTCTATTTGTCGTTTGTACGATCTTCGATAAATTGTGAAGATCGTTTAAGAAAATCGAACCTATATCTTTGTCTGGATCGATTTGGCAGGCGAAGACGAACGGTAAGGCGCTCCAGCAAACCACGAAATAGTTGAAAGCTCTACAGCCCTGAAACAGAGTGTATAATGTAGGAAAAAATAGAACACGAGAACGGTCGCTGAATAGATTATACCATATGATTGATTAGGCAGCGATTCATGGCACAAATCAACTTTGCGGTATGAACTGCAGCAACAATCTCCCTGATTTTTATTCAACGGTTTGCTAATACCAAGGTATGAATTGCTATGTAAAATATATCCATTAAAAAGGTTCCATCAAATGACCTGGCCTTTTTTTTATCACAGATTGATGTTTTTCACGCTTTTATATATATATATATATATATATATATATATATATATATATATATATATATATATATATATATATATATATATATATATAAATTCTAGATTGTAGTAAAGTGCTTGTCAATCTTACAATAGGGGCTTAAAGAGTTTCATTACTCCGATTAAATGTTATTCTTTAATTGTAACGCATCCTTTCAATATAGCATTGATGGCGAATAAACTAATAAAATTGACAGGTAATCATCCTCCCACGTAAACCGAGTGATAAGTGTAAGCTTATTTGAATGAATAGTTATGTTGCAAAAATAGAAAGACAGTCGAGATATTTAGATATGAATATATGATAAGCTGAAACCTTGAAACATTTCCCGTCACATATATAAATTATATTTGTTGTTGTAAAGCGTGAAAGGGAAGCGCTCAAGGATTGTGTACCCATCATATACATTATGACGGCATCCTCATATTTTGTTGTACATATACTCGTATACACAGACAGACATAGTTGACTATAATTCATTAATCAAACACAAAATGGCGTCATCACGTAATTGGCGCCCTAAAAATATAAATAATTGATCGTCATGTATATATTTCAATTATTGTATTAAGTGCGTGTACTTGTCAATATATTGTTATATATTGTGAAGTGATCTACGAGTGGAAATACATTAAAAGTGTCGATATTATATGTACGAGTAGAGTAGTAATCCGATCCAAATTGGACACTAAACAATTCAACCAACTCTATAATAATTATGATTGATGATCGTAATTCGATCAATTGATCGATCAATATATTAACTACTTCTTCGTATAGAGTAAACCATTCTTAATATTTAAATTGAGTTTTAATGTTATTTATTATTTATGTATATGTACTCGTATAGTTAACAGTTTCTTTCACTTTTATTATTAGTCTTAATAAAAATGTCTTATTTTGAAATTCTTTTTAATACGATTCTATCGTTAGAATTATTAGGTCATCTACACACAGTGGTGTTGTCATGAAGAAAGCATACTCAGTATACACATGTCGTAAACAAGGTTAGCTATTTCTTCATCGTATATTCGTTATTCGGTGCACGTAGATTTAACTCCATCCGGAATATTTGTCTTATATTAAAGAATTTACGAGACCGATACTACCGGTAGATCGTATAGGTGGATTATCATGCCATGTGTCCTTAAGAAATTGATTGATGTTGGTAATAAGTGTTGACTCATTGCGGCTTAATTATGTTGTACGCTATGATAAACAAACGACGCAGTGGCGCGGCCATTGGAGTCAGAGGTCCCGGGTTTGAATCCCGAAAAAAAAATGTTTCACCATCTGATGACGATCGTTGCTGTTAATGAACAGAGATGACTATTGGAGTGAAGAATTCATGGGTCAACTCTTCTTTCATGTCAGTACTTTAGGCTGGCATGGTGCTATATATACAATGTGCAGATAAATAAGCAAATCCCAAAAGAGTTGGGAGAGCCTTGAGCTGCAAAAGAGATAACAAAAATGGAAAAAAACTTTGTACGATTTATCTTGAGTTATTATGCAGACCTGACCAAGTGAGTATTTGGACTTGTATTTTTTGACCTTGCTTTCTGAATCCAATTGCGAAAATCTTGATAATCAACTGTTGTAACTACTAAGGTTAGACGCAACTCTCATAAGGTAGACACAATTATTGAAGTTAAGGCGGAAAATTTCAGAAAAATTATAGAAGCTGAAAAGTTAAATATTCATTTTGACAGATGCCATGTAGTGGAGTCAATTGGGATATCACGGTGTTATAATTGTAGTGGATTCGGTCATCACAGTAGTAAATGTTCGAGTAAACTTTGTTGTCCAAGGTGTAGCGAGAATCATAAAGAAAAGGATTGTAATAGTCAGGAGGTAAAGTGCAGCAATTGTATTGCTGTAAATAGCAAACTGAATATGAATATTGCTACTGATCACTCGACTTGGGATAGTTCTTGTAGGTATATCAACGAAAAATTAAAACGTTAAAAAGTAAAATCAGCTACCAATAGCAATCCATAAAAAAAGATTTGCTCTAAACAAATATTCGAAGTCTACCCTCAAATTTCTTGGAATTACAGTTAATTTTTAAATACTATGAACCAGCGATAGTACTTCTCAGTGAAACACGAACAACTGTCGATATGTATGACGCAGAATTTTATATTGAAAATTATAAATGTGTAAGATGTGACTCGGATAGTCGGCATACTGGAGGTGTTATCATATATATACATGAAAACATAAGTTTCAAAATTATTTCTAATTATGAAAGGGCCCGTACTTGGTTTTTAGCGATTCAGGTCATAAAAGGTTACCATACAGCTGGAATATTTGGTGTAGTATATAGATCATTCCAAACAACAAACGCAGTATTTTTAAGTAATTTAGAAGAATGGCTTGAACAAATTATCAATTATAATAAATTAAATTTTATATTTGGAGATTTTAACATTGATTTCAAAAGCAACGATTTTTATAGTTTAAAATTAAATCAGCTAATTAAAGATTATAGATTGACGCAAGTAGTTCAAGAATACACTAGAGTTACGCAAACCAGCAATACCTTAATAGACTTATTATTGACCAATTCAACAATAATTCGGTGTGAAGTTATTAAAGACCAACAAATAAGTGATCATGGTATTTTGAGTGCGGACATAAGCAATGGGAAGATGAAGATATTAGAAGAACGAAAAGAAATCGAAATTAGATCATGGAAAAACTACTCTGAGAATAATCTGAACTGTATTCTTAATCAACAATTGCGGCAAGTTCGAACGAAATGTGATATAAATGAAAATGCAGATGAATTAATATTGGTGTTAAAAAATGTCGTTAATAAATTAACTCAAACAAAAAATAGTGAAAGTAGAAATACAATCCCTTGATTCTCAGAAAACTTAAAATTACTGAAGGAAGAGAAGGTGCGTAGTTATAATATTATGAAAATCATAAATTCAGATGGAAATTGGGAAAAATATAGAAAAGTGAGAAATTTATATATAAGCAATCATTAAGAAAGGAGCAATCTGAGTACTTTAAGAACAAATTTATGGAACACCAGTACAATCCGAAAGAGCTGTGTAAAACACTCAAATCCATGTACAAGTCAAAAAACTCGACACAGTGGAATATTGAATTTGATAGTAAAACAATTACCGACAAGCAAGAACTAGCTGAAACACTAAACCATGAATTTGTGTCTAGCGTGACAGATATTCACAAAAATATTCCGGATATATTGGATTGGAATTGTTTAGAGGCTAATAAGGATTTTGGACAATTCCATTTCCATGAAATCACCCAACATGATATAATAAACATATTAAATAAAACAAAGTCTCAATATGGAATCGAAGGTATTAACCGAAAAGTCATGCTAGATGCGATGAAAAATCCAAAGTTCGCTGGAATTTATACTGATATAGTAAATCAAAGTCTATATGATGCAATAGTGCCCACCTCTTGGAAAATATCAACAGTAATTCCTATTCCAAAAACCGTAAAACCGACAACATCAGAAGACTTACAACCTATCAATATGCTCCCAATATACGAAAGTGTGCTGGAACGGTTAGTTAAATCCCAACTAGTTAATCATATTGCTATAAATAACATACTAGTGGACCAACAATCTGGATTTAGAGAATTTCATTCCTGCGAAACAGCATTAAACCTAATGTTGGATAATTGGAAAATGCAAATTGACAAAAATAAATTAGTGATTGCAGTTTTTTTAGATTGCAAACGAGCGTTTGAAACTATAGATAGGGAAATTTTACTCAAGAAATTAAACAAGTATGGAATTCAAGGGAGAGAAGTTGAATGGCTTAATAGCTATCTGCAAGGAAGACAACAATATACAAAAGTCGACAATTTTGTATCATCGAAGTTACAAAATAATCTTGGAGTTCCTCAGGGTTCAGCACTTGGGCCATTACTATTCATCTTATATATAAATGACATAGTAGATGTTATAAAACACTGTCAAGTAAACATGTTCGCAGATGACACATTAATCACAATTTCGGCCACAACTTATTCTGAAGCAGTACGAAAAGTAAACGAAGATTTGGAGAATCTGAGGAAGTGGTTAATGTTTCATAAATTGTCACTCAATATCTCAAAAACGAAATACATGGTATTGTCAATCAAAACAAAGTTTGAGGATAATACAGATATCGTAGTTGGCAATCAAAACATTGAAAGAGTAAAGCAATATAAATACCTTGGAGTTGTTTTAAACGAAAACCTATACAATTTTGACCAGCATCTAGATTACATCGCCAAAAAGATAAATAAAAAGTTAGGTCTTTTTAGTAGAATTAAAAACCAGCTACCAATGGAGACAAGAATTATATTTTATAAATCACTTGTGGCTCCTCATATAGACTATTGCTCATCTGTTTTATTTATCATGAATCAAACACAAATAACACGTTTGCAAAAGATACAGAATCGATTTATGCGAGGAATCTTAAACACGGAAAACAGGACGCATATAAAGGACATGTTGACGAAATTAAACTGAAATTCAATTAATCAAAGAATACAATTTAATGTGTTGAAGCTGTTATTTAGAATTGATAAAGGAGAATTACCAAAATATTTAGGCAATTTGCTGTCTACCAAAAGTGAGATTCATAATTATAATACTAGAACAACACATTTTCGTTTACCAAAGTACAGCAAATCATTTTCACAACGTTCATTAGGATATAATGGGATATAATGGGGTGAAATTATATAACTCATTGAGTAACTATTGCAAGCTGGACGATCTTACATCGTTAAAGTATAATCAGTTTATTAAAATATTACATAGATTTGTAGAGGAAATAATTTTTTGCATGTATCGAGGGATTTCACTTTGTCATAACACCAATCATTCAAGCGTTCAGTTACTTCTATTCCAAAAAGATCTACCGGGTTTTTTGGCTCGTTGGAGCTTATAGATTTCTTAGTCTTAATCCAGAGTATAAGAAGGTAAATCCGGAGTAAAAGGGATGCAAAACATTGTTCCATAAGCACTGTCATGTATGGATGTTGATGAACTTCAGCCAGTTGACTTATCATTTTTTTACCTAAGTGGAAATTGGTAATATCTCGATTATTTAGTTTTTGCAGCCACCCCATTTTGGAATAGCATAAAGCTAGCAGTGTATTCAAAGGACCGGTTAAAGATATCAAATCTTTTATCTGGGAAGTTATCCATTCCAGTGGCCTTACTTACACTTCGTAAGCCCATATCCTCGTACGAGAAGACAATATAGCTTCATTTTAACCGTACAGAATTGTTACAGGACACATTTTGAATCTGCCTCCGATATCTGACACAGTGCTGACAGATAATGGTAAACAATTTGTGTTAGGACAATTTTAAACATGGCTTCTACTTCTCGAAGTCGTTCTGTACTCAATTCAAACTTATCTAAAAACAAATCAATGTGGTTGGAATATACAACTGGAGATGCTTTTGTTCTATGCAATGGTATCGACTCATCCTCAGGTTTGATGGTCATAAAGGATTAATCATGGTGACGATTACAAGATACGTAAATTCTTAACTCAGTCTGATGATAGTGAAAAAGTAACATCAAAATCAATCCAGTTAAATTTAGCTCGAGACCTTTGGACACTATGCTGTTGAAGCACGTTCTCTCCTATGTCGATAAGATAATCAGTATGCTGTTATCTGGCTATGGTTCAGTATGCTGTAATCTGGCTGGTAGCGAGTTATATTCGTTCGTATACTAAATCCTGAGGCTAAATTATGTATCCCACTATCTTTATCTATTCAAAGAGATGATTTTGCAGAGATCATCGTATCCTTTCTGACAGCCAGGCCTCAAAAGGCGATTTTCTCTATATATTTCATCGAAATTTGTTTTGAAGATAGTAATTGTCAATTGACTTGTGAAGTTAACCTTCACTGGATCCCTAATCTTATGAATATCAAAGAAAACGTATTGGCTGTATGATTGGCCCGTTTGGACGCAACTTTCCCTTTTGTGACGTTATTTTCTCTTAAGAGTGATATTGACTAACACTGTCCTTGGTGGTCTGCTCCACAAGAGTTGAGACAACCTTACCTTTTGTCATCTACTCAAAACCTTCTTTAGAGCAATAAATTAGATAGATTGATAGATCCACCTTGAGGATCTTTTGCTTTGATTTTCACGGGACATTGTTCCCCTATAATAATCAGATGTTCCGAATGAAAGTGCGTTGTTCTCGAGTCCGTTAATTCGAGTTAGGTCAACAAGTTTTTTCTCCAGTTTAGAGTTATCGCATTGTAGACAGTGACAATGGTGGCGTAATTTTTTTGCAATGATCATCCAAAATTTGGTTAGGTCATCATATTTGAGTGGTATATTGTGGTAGAGATGGCGATATTGCATTGCTTAAATAAAATTATAAGAGAAACCTTTATATATTATAAACCCCAATGCCGTGACTCCTTAACATAGCACGTGACCGGACACTTACGGTCACGTGATATATTAAGGAACTCCATTACAATTATTATATTTAAGTATTTTTGATAGGATCACCTGTAATTTTTACAGTTAGCTACTATCACTATTATTTCTCATAAACCCTTAGACATACCATCCTATAGGCTCTCTTTCTATTGATCGTGACTTACGGGCCCTCGCGAAGACCAGTAATATCTGATTACATCCCAAAATTTACGTAGTGAAAGAGCTTGACCAGAGACTATCCGATTTGGGTTACTTGCCACTGCCCTATGTCATTATTCTTCACTTCACTTTTCACTTTTCACTTTAACACTTTAACACCAGTTAAAACAAAACTGGTCATCTTTGGTGGATTCTTGATCTTTCCATTCGGCTGGAACAGTCAATGTGGTGGTGGATAAGTTACAGCTTTGTATTACCTTTAACCAAAAAGTGCTTTAGTTTTGCGAACTGAGACTGTAAAAATTTTCACCATTTTTGCGTTGTTGAAACGTGTATTGCACCCATTTTGGTGATGGCGTAGTTTTTACTTGTCAAATGTCAAAGGATAACAGCTTAAAAATTGACAGCTGCCCAAATAGCAGGCGGCTCAAATATCTGAACACACAAGCCCTCGAACACTACGGTTTCGAAGCAGGTTTTCGGGAAAATATTGCGTGTAATTATTACCGAAAAGCACCAATGGGAGTACTAACGCCTGTCCTTCCTCTCCGTTTACGATATAATAATATTTACTATTGGATTAGTATGCTGTAGTCGAGCTGGTGCCGGGTTGAATTTGCTAAATCATTAGGTTAAATTATCTATCCCCTTGGCAGTCTGACCGAAGTTAGACTTTCGAGTCAGATTCCAGTTCCAAAGGAAACGTATTGGCTGAGAAATTGGCCCATTTATAGGTACAGCTTCCACTTTTGTGGGACCTGCACTTCTCTAAGGGTGAGGTTATTATCTATTGCGAGAGACATTGAAGATCGTGCTGAGTATTCGAATAGAACATTGTTCCCTTAATAATCACAATTTCCGAATGAAAAGTCGTTGTTCTGGAGTCCATCAATTCGAGTAAGGTCAACAAGATGTTATCTCCAGGTTCGAGTTATCGCATGGTAAGAATAGTTACAATTGGGATGGCGGTTTCATTTGGTTATCATATGACGTTATATAGTTACTGTTAATGCAACCACATGATCCAGGTCATTCGGTAAGACTTTAAATGTTATGGTTTTGTTCATCTGTTTCAGATACTCCTTTAAGATATTATGATTAGGGATCTCCCTTACAATCATTATATTTAAGTGTTGTTAATAGGATCACCTGTACTTTTTAGTTAGATATATCATTACTATTGTTTCTCATAAACCCTTAGATATTGTCCTTTAGGCTCTCTTTCTATTGATCGCGACTACTAGGTACTTATGAAGTCCAGTAGTATCTGATGTACATCACAAAATATCCGAAGTGAAAGAGCTCGATTAGAGACTATCCGGTTTGGATGGCTTACCACTTCAAGGCCCTATGTCACTAATTCTCACTTCACTTTTCACTTTAATACTTCACCAGTTAAAACAAAATTTGTCAACTTTGTTAGATTCTCGAGCTTTCCTTTTGGCTGGAACAGTAACTGTGGTGCTGCATAAAGTTCGGTATTTCCATTCATCTTGATGCAAAGTGAGCACCCTAACATTTTAAATTGGCAATCAACCTCAACCACCTACTGGGTAGTAAAAGACTCCATTAAATGTCCCTCCGGAACCTATTGTTTTTTGTATAATTCGAGAATAATTCATAAATGTTCCCACGTCACGTTGAGTAATATATTCAAATACAACATCATCAACATTATCAACCAAAAAGCTTGAAAACAACTTGTCATCGTACTATATATGTACTAATAGCATTGTTAAATATTTAAAATCGAATTGAAATGTGTGGAGTGTACGGATATTGATTGATGGAGGTCAAAGTGGTTTCTTTATACTATATAAGAGCCTTTTCCGTCTCTCCAAAAAAAAAAAAACAAAATCAATTTCCCTATGGCAATCACGATCTCTATATATATGGTACAATACAAAATTTTATACCATGTGTGCCGAGGACAAAAACAAAAAAACGATGAAAATGGGAAATGATAATTGTGGTTTTATTTTCTTTTGTTCCAATAAAATCGGAAAAAATATACCCCGGCAAAATCCTTTTCATCTCGTATACGAAAATGTATAAAAATACTCTCAAAGCACTTTGGAAAAATCGTTAAATAAGTAATATTGAAGTTGGTTGATGGAAAACCAGAAAATAACTGGGAGAGGAAAATACAACAAAAGATGGATTATTATTATTACTGTTTTATTGTTCATTTTCAAAGAACCATGTCTCCGTCACAATGTCTCTGTATATATGTATCAGATGCATCTGAGATTAAACAAAAACTCGGAATGATTAAATTTTTTTGTTTTTGTAAACGAAAGCCTTCAGGGCGTTTACCATATACGAGTACATGCATGTCCTTATATCCGTCATGTACGTATAGACGTATATAAAGTCTCAATTAAATCCAGAATTAATTTTGAAAATCTGTCAATTTTTTGTTATGTTCGAGATAATCCGATTTCGCTAAATAAAATTGTAATAATATTGTAGATAAGTCGTAAAGTTTTTTTTTTTT
Source organism: Tipula lateralis (assembly GCA_963932295.1). Classification (NCBI taxonomy): domain Eukaryota; kingdom Metazoa; phylum Arthropoda; class Insecta; order Diptera; family Tipulidae; genus Tipula; species Tipula lateralis. Next base: position 56,178,494 of record OZ010738.1, read on the forward strand.
TTGCTTTTCGTTTTATTAAGATTCCAAGATGTCTTGAAAAATATTTAAATTCACTTCCTACATTTTATTACGTATACAGACAGACACACACATTCTCGTTCACAGCGATAGAGCTTAAAATATAATTTTACATCTTATGCTTTATGTCTGCTGCGTTGTAAGCTGCGTCTTTGTATATATCGACATTTTTTGTTTGGTTTCATTTTAATCAGATCGAATTGAATCGTTAATCACGTAAATGGATTATGTACGCTCGTATACATTTAGTTATAATTAGTTATAAAGTCCTTGAGTATGTTTTCTTAATTATTTTGTAATGTCTGATGGTATCGGCCGATCAAATGATTCACGAGACCACCTGAAATTTATTTTGGTTCGTTTATTTCGACATAAAGCAATGCTGAATTCGACTTTCATCAAATTCATTACTGATACAGACAAGACGTGAGCTTATTAGTATTCTGGTATTTTTTGGACAAAAGGAGTCTTCCGAACATTTGATTTTGATGTGACGTTTCCGTGCAGCAATTTTGTTCTAACCGAGACTCAACTGAAACCTTACGACCGATTAGTGCGTATTGGTGCATATTGTAGGTGGTTATCCCAACTAACTCTTTTACATACAATCGAATTTGTAGATCATCCACATGGTAGTTTTTGGTCAACGGCGAGAATAGAACTCGATAAGAGTTTAGCAATAAAGATCAAATTTACAGGCAAACAAGTAGTAGAATTAATGTACCAGAATGTCATCGCTATCCATAAATTATGGCATTCACAGACCGAATACCATCAAGAAAGCTACCGAATAAGCTCGTTGCGACTTTTGGTCGTTGTAAGCTAGGTTTAAACTCTTTATATAGAAGACCTTAGCAAAATGAGAAAGAACATAATTAACCAGGTAAGGGACTGCCGATAAAAGTTGTAAAACGTTGGAATCATTAACCCAATAGACTCGAGACTTGTTTAAAAACTACAGACCTAGGAAGCTTCTTACAATCAACGCTGAAACTGCTTGACAGGCCAAATGGTTCAGTGGCTAAAGTTGTAGGATTGTGAGCGAATCCTACAACTTTAACCACTGACTGGTCTGTATAGACTGGTTCTACGTAATCCTTTAGTCGCATTTCGACAGGTTGTCACAATGGATTAATTGAGCCTATGTGAATGAGATTTAAAAATTTAGATGACATCCCGTCATTGTCAGGTTTTGCATCTAGTGAATCCTACTCCAACTAATGTAGCTTTAAGCTTCCAATGATAAATTAAAGATGAATTGCTAGCTGGTTTGCAATACGAGTAGCCTATCATGCAGAGGTCTCGAGTTAGATTTCCGGTGGTGATTAAAACTGACGATTGGGTGATTTTAATGTGAAAGTGACTGGGAGTTGAACCGTGAGCTTTAAGCAATATAATCATATAGTTGCAGTATGTTTTTGGAGTACCAATCGAGCTTAAGTAGTCGATGGGTTATGTAAGAGTAAAGGATTATTAACTGATTATAGAAAATTGTTACTAAATTATTTATCTCTGTTGCATAGGATGGGATAGGCTACACAGTAATAACTAACCATAGTTAATACTAAAATTATCAATACCCGGCATCTTGATATTACTGAACCCTAAAAGTGTAGAAGCTCTTAAACCAATCCTGTACGAGGACCTAAACATATAAATGAGATACTGAGATGCGTCGCCTATAGTTTAAGGTTTGTTCCCTGTTAAAAAATGATTGGATGATAAGTAGTTGCTGATATGGCTAGTCTATATTATGTTTATAACTGTTGATATTCAACAAGGTAAATAATTTCAATTTTAGTAATTTGCTTCTTCTTCAAATATGGTGTGTGCACATTATACACCTCACGTGTAACATAACGCCAGTAAGCAAAATTACTGTATGTGCATACATTACATACATATATTAATCATAAGATATGTATACACTTTTAATTATAAACTATGCTTAAGTAAACAAATTTATTGTATAAATATCAAAAAAAACTTAATAAAAAGTTAGTTGTAAATCAAAAACCATTTCATATATTTGTGAGCCCTCACCAGTGGTAAGCCACAAATATATAATATATCACAACGACTCAAACATTGGTCCTTCGAGCCATAAAGAACAGCGCTTTGAAATACACCATAAAACCGTATTCACGTAGTAATCAATTTAAAAAAAAAAAAAAACATGTACACCGTAAAAGCTTTGTGTGAACAAACACAAACCGGTAAATTGATTAACCAATTAAAAACCAACATTAAAAAAAGATGGAGCTGCCAGAAGAACAAGGCAATATTGTGACGATCGACTAACGAATTTGCAGTTACTCTTCGATAAATTTTCAACGACTGATGCTGCAATAATTCACAGTCTACCAAAGGATCATCCTTACATCGTACAGCATTTCTACGATCAAGTAAAACAAGCGTTCGAGGAAACAAAAAAAATACTACTAGAATCCTGGCAAAAGGTGGCAGGAGATGAAGAAAATCCCGATTGGGACAAACACGTCGGGGATGCTTCATCATATGTACTAACAGATGAGCAACAACCAGGCCGGTCTGATTTAAAAGTGGTTCAAGTTGATGATCAGGATCAGCAGAGCCGCTATAAGGTCCAACACGCCAAGGCTAAAATATTTCGAACAAATATCAACGCCAAACATCAAATCAAAGATGAGGTACAGCACTCAAGAGCGTATTACGAGTTGAAGATCAAACTATTAACCGACTTATGGATCTCTCTTACCAACAATCACGAAGAGATTATTGGAAATGCGAATGATGGCGAGCTTGATAACGAATACTTCAGCCAAGAAACATACGAGAACCTACAGCGAGATTATGAGTTTACGATCATTGATCTTCAAGATCAACTAGAAAACGTTGCTAATAAAGATTTCCAAAAACAAGGCCTAATAAGGTCCAGAATAAAACTTCCAAGGATTGAAATACCACACTTCAATGGGGATTACAAACAATGGACAAGCTTCCAAAATCTATTCAATAAGACTATCCATTGTAATGATGATTTATCCAGTGAAGAAAAGATGCATTATCTATTGTCAGTAATTGGAGGAGATCCAGCGAAGCTCGTAAACCACCTCAGTATATCGCACGAGAACTATTCCACAGCTTGGAATATTTTATGCTCCAGATACGATGATAAACGGCTTCTGACCAATACTTACATAAACACCATCTTAGAGCTACCAAACTTATCATCAGAATCCGCTCATGGTCTCAAACTTATACATGATAATGTACTGGAATGCTTGTACGCAATAAAAAACCAAGGAATCAACACAGACTCTTGGGATGCTATTTTGTTGAACATTCTCATAAGGAAATTGGACAGGGAAACCCACCGCTTATACGAGACCTCCTTGAAGAACCCGAAGGAAATTCAAACGGTGAAAGATTTTCTAACCTTCCTACAAGTAAGGTTCCAATCTCTGGGAGTACTATCCCGAGATAAGCCATATAAAAAAAGTAATTAAACCAACAAACCAGTTCATCAATTAAGAATGTAAATGTTGCTGTAACCAAAAACCCCGATAAATGTAGCCTTTGCTGGGGAGACCACAACCTACCTGAATGTAAGAAGTTCCAGAATTTACCACAAATCGAAAGGAGTAAGGCAGTATGTTATAAACCAGTGTGCCGACGATGCTTGCTACCAGAACACAAACTCCCATGCAATAAAAGCTGTAAATTATGCAAAGGTTCACATCACTGCTTCACAGTAACAACAGTACGCGATCTGCATCAGAAAATATAAAGCCAGCTAATACAAACGTACAAGTAACACATTCATGGAACCACAAGTGCATCCTGCTAGGAACCGCCTTAGTGAAAGTGTTTTCTGGCATTCGCAATGAATTGCTTCGTGTGTTAATAGATCCTGGGTCTCAAGCAACCTTCATTACAGAAGAAGCCTGCCAGAGATTAAACTTAACAAAAACCGCAGCTTATGCAGAAGTCACAGGCATGGCAAAAACCGAAGTTGGAGTGGTGAACTCAAAAGTTGAATTTATCTTGAAGCCAAGATTTCCCTCCAAATTTAACTCAGCCATAAAAACACTAGTATTCAAAAACAAAACCCGGGATATGCCAGAGCAGCCTCTAGATCCATGGAACTGGAAACACACCAAAAATCTGATGTGGGATGATCCAACATTTCACAGTCCTGGCCCAATCGATTTGTTATTGGGTGCGGACTATTATGGAGAAATTCTAATGAATAATATAGCAAAGGCCTCATCTGACGAGCCGATAGCCCAACAAACCAAGCTAGGTTGGATATTCCTTGGCCGTGCCTCAGTCGACTGTCACAATTCAACAGTGATACAATCAATGACTACAAAGGCAGTTGATATAGAAAAACAATTGAGAAGCTTCTGGGAAATAGAGGAGGTGCCAGTAAACGAGCATTCACAAAAGAAGAACTAGAGTGTGAAAAAATATTCGCGACCAGTCACAAACGTCTCAAATCTGGCCGCTACGTAGTCAAGATTCCTTTTGACATTGAATTAGATTCCGCCAACCCACTGGGATGTTCAAAAAGAATCGCCATGAAGCGTTTGATACAAGTAGAAAAACGACTTGCTAAAAACCCAAACCTTGGCAATCAATATAAGAAGTTCATGAATGAATATATCGCTTTGGGACACATGAAAGTTGTTGAAGCAGCTACTGAAACTGGTTACTATTACCTGCCGCATCATGCAGTTCTAAAGGATTCAAGTACAACTACAAAATTGAGGGTAGTTTTCGATGGCTCTGCCAAAACCACAACTGGAACATCTTTAAACGACGTAATGTTAACGGGCCCTACTCTTCAACAGGATTTATTATCCATACTGTTAAGGTGGCGGAAGCATAAATATGTCCATACGGCTGATATCGAAAAAATGTTCAGACAGATAGCCGTTGACGAAGATGATCAGAACTATCAACGTATCCTATGGAGAGAGTCTCCACAACAAGAAATTCAGGAGTTTAAGCTGACCACCGTCACATATGGAACAGCAGCAGCTACTTATTTAGCGGTAAAGTCTCTACGACAGCTGGCCATCGACGAACAACCAAACTATCCTATAGCGTCTAACGTAGTTTTAAATGATTTCTACGTGGATGACCTGATTTCTGGGCAAAACACACTGGAAGAAGCCTTACTCAGCAAAAAACAAACCATTGACTTATTGAAGAGCGGTGGATTTACCTTAAGAAAATGGGCAACAAACAACGCCGTTCTCTTAAGGGCATATACTATGGCAATATCCAGTGATGGTACAAGATATACTATGGCACCTAGTTGCATAATCTGGCCACTTATGTTCGATTGATATTAGTACTAGTCTTGAAATTGATTGACTCCACTTTCTTAAATAAGCTTTAATATAAGTTTATATTTTAAGAAAGTTTGCTCGTGACTTGAGATCCTGCCTAATTTGAAGACGTTACATACTTGATAACCTGCACTTTACTTAACCAAAATGATGCAGGTGACCATAGATCCAAAACCAACCTAACATCATACATTTGAAAACCAATAGGTTTATAAATAATCTTAGCGCCGATTGGCCCTGATAATCGATCGAAAACGAGAAAGCCGAAAATGCATCATAAAACTACATATCTAGACTTATCATTTTATCCAAGAAAGATCACATCTAGACCTATCATTTTATTCTCATTGACCCTGAAAATAACTTAAATAACATTGTAGTTTATATTGATGACAAACTTGTGGGCAACACATGAAGATTTAAATATAGGTGGTAGGTTTTCCGTTCGTATTTTAAAGGCAGAAAGTTTTGATGTCCAAAAACTCAAATATTCCAAAACTCAAATATTGAGACACCAAAGAACCCTTCGTGGCGTAAAGAAGATTCAAAATGAATCCAAGAAATTCAAGTGTCGATTGGCTTACTATAAAATTTTTAATATGTATTTTTAACGACGCCAGGTAAGAACACTGTGTGATACATCGAACAATATAAGATGATGTTAAGAAAAGTATGCAGAAAGCAAGAACCAAGAATAGACGATGATAACATCAATTATTCTTTATATATAGGATAGAGGATCCCTCTACTTCCAATCAGCCAGTAAATCAATTGGAACATATTTAAAAAGGCTTGATAAGATGACGGGATACTTCAGTAAAAGTTAGCAGTGAAGTGCATTAATATAATGCGTGGGCCACATCAGGTAACGCTATTGTGCATCCTCGTGATATGACTTTTACTATAGTGCTGAGAGATCTTTTGATTGCTTATAGCATCGAACTCTGTTTCATATATTTCTTACTTCACATTCGTGTAGGATACCAGATATCTCGCACAACAGAATTCCTTTTAGTTGAACATCTCCCTTAAGACACCTGCAGATATTGATATGACAACAAAAAAAAACCCAAATTATGATCTGGAAGCTCCAGCATCGAAATCATCATTGCTAAAATGGAATTGAATCGTGTAATGAAAACACCGAGATAAGCCTTAGAAGAAGAACAGAATTAAAGTGTTCAACAAGACTTAAGTGAACTGTCCGAAACGAACACAACCGTTTATTCATTGTGACAAACAACACGAAATATGAAATTAAGAGGCCAGTAAGCTCGAACTCACGATATTTTAAATTGCCAGATGGACACTGGGCTAGAAGCAATGTCAATATAATTCAATTTCATCTAAAAGGAGAGTTTTACCACATGGAATATCCAACACCTATCTCTGTATTACTGGAGTAATTATTAATGTTACTTAGACAAAACTGGTAAGACAGTTGCCAGACAACTACTTAGACAAAACTGGTAAGACAGTTGCCAGACAAATGTATAAAACTATTATCCTCCATATCTATATAACGTGAATACTGGAACGTGAAGTGTGTCATGAAAGTTATTCAATTAAACAACCCTTGCCAAAACAAAAATTCGTAAAAATTGCTTCCATCAAATGCAATATCGGGCAAGAAATGCAACAGCTTCCAAATTAACCTTCAGATGAAGTGTAACACGTGTTAGTGTACTAACTGTTTTACACAGTGGATTTTTCAATCGATTTCCAACCAAATCATATATCATATTACCAACATTTACAGACATAGTGACATACATTTTGGTGCTCAAAAAAATAATCAAATCGCATCGAAGGTTGTTAAACTCATTCCTTGGCATAATAAATGGTGTAAAATATATTGGATATTAGAAAGAAACTCAAAACTATCTCTAAATAACAAGATTTTACTGTAAAAAACGATATTGATGCCCAATCGGGCATACTTTATCCAATTATGGGGATCTATTACAAGTACGTCAAATGTATAGTGCTCTTACAATAAGTGCACTCAAAACACATCCTTATATGAATTGGCAAGGGGCATATTAAAAGGGCCAATATATAAACCTAATGGTAAGTTGTAGAAGTTCATTAACATCCATCTCATATGTGCCATTTATAACATATGTATTCAATGTATGTCTGTGGAGTGGTTGATTCGAGTTATGTCTATGTTGGCCTGGACCAATCCAAAAGTGAATCGAATGGATATAATGTAGCTACTATTAGTTGGTTCAAATTAGCCATTTCACTTGTCTTTGAGCTGGTTGTGTAGGATTTGGGTGATCGTTCTTGCTTATTTAGGTTTAAGCTGATTTCAAGGACATGATTTCTTGGGCATAAGTATATAGGTTTTTTACTATGTACCTTACAAGGTCTAATTTACGTAGAATCATTGCACATTGCTATGTTTTGTCCATGAATTCTGCATTCCAACAATAGTCATAGATGTGTTCATTCACACTACCGATCGTAATCTAATGGTGAATAATCCTGTCCATATCGGAATTCGAACATACAGGATTAGAGGAGTATGAATTGGAACTAATTGGTTTTGTTCTCGAGTATATAGATCAACGTTTATACATATCCATGAATATGATACCTCTTGTAAACTAGTCTTAAGTATTCGGTGGTGAGAACTACTTATAATCTCAATATGGATAGTTTTGTGTGACCATGCAGATAACCAGAGAGATAATTTGTGACCTCTGCCCTTAACCGTCTATATATAATTATAATAAGAATGACTTGAAGTTAATTTCAAGTGATTTTTGTTATCGTTAAACCGATTGATACGGCCCGTTGCAGTTCAACAACTAAAACCGACTAATTATTGTGATTGGTATCGCAACTAATACGATAATTTATATTTCCTATACTCGTTCGGACACACAACTTCTAGTGATTAAAATTAACGATCCGAAAACTATATATGCCTTTCGAATGAATCATTCTCGATTACCATAAACCTATTCGAATAATTAACTTTCAATTTATACGTATATCACCTGACCTAGTGTAATTGTGTTCTGTATACCAAATTTTAATTAATTTAAAGTCATCTGCATATATATATCGAGACCCTCTATATATAAATTTTGTCTACAGGATACCCTTTGACACGCTATTTTATTTTATGTTCATGTAAGGAAAACCCATTTTTAAACCCTTCCATATAATACCTACATAAATTACAATAACCGGAGCGAATCCATAAATTTATGTTAAATATAAGAAGACGAGTCACACAAACACACACAAGCAGAACGAAATACCGAACCGCAGATGTTATAACAAACATCTCGTCATATCGTGCGAAATCAATATAAATATTTGGTAATCCCTTAAATCCTCCGGTATTGTGTGTCGGGTTACATATTATATAGTGTTTGTAAATACCTCATATATAGAGCAAACATTCCGAAGTGTATTAAAAGTCATTTATTTAGCCATAAGGCAATTGTGTGTACATGATGTATTGTAATAGTTTACCCTTATCGATCTCACCATTATATATATATACAAACTGTAGTTTATTTGTCCAAAAGGGTGAGATCAATTATTGAGATGAGTTGGTTGCACTTATACATTAACACATTGCGCATTGGTTGGTTTAAATCGATCGAAATATATGAGTGCAGCAAGAGTGGAGGCCTCTCCTCTAATACTGACTTCTTTGTTCCTGAATATCTAGTCGAAAACACTCTCAAACTAAGGAAAATGGCCTGCCATCTAGAAATCGTGAGGGAGTTTAAGCAAACTAGTCAATAAGTATACGCCGCCTGATTGTATGCCAGGTTACGAATACCTTACAATAACAGTAGTACCTCCGATAGACTGTAACAGATTTCCAGTCTGTGATAATCAAAATAAAAATATGTGAGCAAAACTATTTATTAACTCTCGTTGGATCGAGTCAAAGAACTTCTCGTACTTGGTAAAAGTGAGTTGTGCCTGTATGACGAATAGATATCGATCTTGAGACATAAAAGAGAAATCAATGGAATATATACTATTATCTTTTCAAGCAGCGAGCTCAACATCTAAACGGAAGAACTTTAAGGCCAGATAGAGTGATGAAAACACCACCAAGATATAAAGATTTATAAAGACCCTGAATATCGATTATGAGGTTTAACTAAACAAAGATTTAGCTCAGAAGATCCTTATGGGCTTTCCCTACAAAAATCACACTCATAGGACTGTGCACCGTGATGTTTCGTTTCAGTTGTTTTAACAATCCTTAAAAAGGAGAAACAAAGGTAAATTTTTCATCCAAAAGCTGACAATTCTGATAAGAGTTGTCTTCAAAAAGTGTTGTATTAACCAGGCTATTGTCTCGAAAGATTCTTAGGTCATAACGTTGATACTGATTTTTGAGCCTCGTAATCGCGAAACACGTACTGCAAAAGTGTAAATGACGTCAGTGTCGCACGTAAAGAGGTTGCTGGACCGAAACAAATGATATTCAGGCGTTGCAAGATCCAGACTACATGCTGGATGTATCAAATCTTCACAACCAAGTTCTGTGGATTTGTTCCGAATTATTAAAGATGTATGAGGCCACACATTGTCATGATGGAACACAACCTTATTTCCGTTGACCAAGTCTGGCCGCTCTTTCATAGATTGCTTCGTTCAAACGTAAGAGTTGTCCACAATACAGGACCGAAGTGAAGAACAGTTCCCTTTCAATCTCACCAAACACATGTATGCCGTCAATCTAGGTAAAAATGGGAATCATTTTTCATCGACTGTAATGATTCGCTTCAAAAACGTTTCGTTTTAGCAGCATTTCACAAATGGCAATTCGATTAGTCAAATTTCTTTCCGTTAATTCATGTGGTATCCAATTATCGAGCTCTTTTTGTACAGCCTGGTCTTTGTAACATTTTCAAACTGTCATGTGGTTGATGTTTAATCGGCAAGTTCTTTCCTGGCAGCTTGTCACTGGAAGTTGAAATGTTTAAAGATGACAATATGACATGTATATTTAAGACCATTAGTCATTAACACCATCTAGTGACAAGAACGGCGGAGACAGTTAAGATCGATCGATATATGAGTACAGTGGCAGTGGGGCCGCTACTTTAATACTGACTTCTTTGCAACTGATTACCCAATCGAAAATGCTCCCGACCCAGCAAATATTGCATACCACATAGAAATCTTGAGAGAGGCAAAACCATTTTTTTTTCACTTTCGTATGATCAAGGCCAAGGACTCCTTATACTTAGGGGCATGTGTAAAATGAACATATATCGCTTATGAGACATAAGAGTATAATAAACGGTGCCAATACACGGCTCTTTTCAACCAACGATTTTAACATCTAACCGCTAAATTGTAATAGAGCTATGCAAACACCAACCAACAATATTGTTGGGTTTTCTGGTACCCTGAATATCGATTGGATCGGAGTGCATGTTGTGATTACTCTGCTATGCTCTTTTCATAAAGTTATGAGCTTTAACTAAAGGTTATTTTGCTTGCAACTGGTTACATTTTTTCTCCTAGTTACTCACGCTTTATTAGCTCATTGTGCCATCCCTTCCCAGACGCACAATCTCAGTCCCGAAACCTGTTTATTCTATTTTATTGTTTATTGTTATTCTATTGCATTTCAAAATATCTGGAATCGTCGTGGTTGTCAGTTGATCCTCAAATAAGAGTTGTGTTGCAAGGCTGTTAGAAAGGATGCAGATACGACGATCTCTGTAGTTCGTCTCGTTTAAAAAAGAGTCCTGCTTTCAAAATTGCAGCAATTCCGTCTCTGTGTGATTTCCGGTAATAGTTACTTTAGTAATACCCACATGCCCTCGTCACCAAAGTGTCCGAGGGCATGTGGGAAATTGTGTGCCGACCCACCTCCATCCATACCTGATAGTTTCCAGAGAGCTAGGAAGATTGTCTTGGCCTTGTAAGGGAGCGGCTGTTTGCGCTGCACTCCTTCTGATCCAAGATCAAGCGGTAGAGGACCAACAGCCATCTCAAGGGCTACAATAGAAGAAGTATGTGCATAGTTTCTATATACAATACCCTGAGAAACATGTCTTTGAAAGCGATTTAAAGGTTTCATAAGTGCGGCAAACGAGATTATGGGTCTGATCACCGAAACGTATAATCAGTACACGCGTCTGGGTTTGAGGCCCCATACGATTTGCCATATTACTGTTTGAATTTCCAGTAAATGTTGCATTTCTCTTCTAAAATATATGCTTTGCTAAAGACTAAAGTTTTCCAAAGTCCTCTGCTTAGTGACAAGAATCACCTCAATTTTCGTAGGGTTAACTGATCACAATACCAGGTTTTAACTATATGTTGATCGCAGTTTGCATGTGATCACATATTATATCCGTATATTTACTCTACCAGGAGTAAATCACCACCGAACAAGTGTGGTCTCCATGCCATGTCTCCAAAAATGCTTCGAAGGCTAATTCCTTGTTGTCAAGCGATTTATTAATCCGTCCAACGAATTCTTGGAGTGTTGTTTCGTTAGAACTACCATTCATCAGGTACCTATCAAGCAATCGCTCGAACCATTTTAGTATATAGAAAAGACAGGCTGATAGGTCGGTCGAAAACTTTTTGCCTGGTCAAATTTTGGCTTTTCATCCTTCGTGATGAACACTATATACTTTTCTTTATGATCTTGGAATGTGTCCCAGGGTTAAAATACCTCTTTAGATGTGTTGAAGGTGGTCTAAGAATCATCCCAGCTCTTCTTGTAGGAGACCCGGAAATATACCGTCTGGATCTGGTGTTTTAAATTTTAAGATACAATAGATGCTTCATCGGATTTATATTTTGTCACTGCCTCCTCACTTTCGGGACACAATATTTTCTAATGAAAACTCACTTTCCCGAAATTCACACTTTCGGGAAAGTGAGTTTTCATTAGAAAATCTAAAGCTTCCTGATTTGTACTCGTATGAGTTCCAACAGAATCCTATAGAGTTCTGATAGTAACCTTCATGTTACCACAGAAAACTTTCTTGAGCTTAGCAGTTACCGTAAGAGTTTCCATTTCCTCACAGAAAGATATCGTATGCGATGCTTTCTCACTTCAGATCCATTTCTTGTACTCTCTTTCTGAAGGTTTCTAAAAGTCCCTATCTTCCGTTGTACAAATTTTCATGGCTTTGTTTAGAAGTTTTCTTGTCTGCTACCTCAATCTGCTCTATTTTCTAGTCCACCGTGGTGTCGCAGTTCTTTTAGTCTTACTTAGAGGACAGCTCTTCTCATATGCGCTGATAAGTACTTCTTCAACTTTGTCACCTGACATTTCCATTCTCCCGCACTTTCTGATTTTCATAACTGAAGACAGGATGAGACTTTCATAGAAGATGGATAAGGATAATGATACATGGTAATCCCTTATCTCTCATTATTGTGTATCGGGTTACATAGAGTGCCCATAGAGCAAACATTCCTAAGTATCTTAAAAGTCACTTATTTACCCATAAGGCAATTGTCTGTGCATGATGTATTGTAATAGTTTACCCTTATCGATCTCACCATTATTATATACAAACTAGTTTATTTGCCCAAAGGGTGAGATCAATTATTGAGTTGAGTTGGTGTTGCCATTCTACGTTTGTTTAGATCGATCGGTACATGAGTATACATTCAATTGACACAGTTAGATTATATATTGTCTTACAATGTATATATACTGTACAAGGTAGATCTCTTATGGGTGTGGTACTCTCAATATACCGCATGTTTTGTCTTATGTCTCGAGTGTGTGATGCAATTTATATAACAACAACAACAAAAAACGAATATTTTAAGATTTTTTGATCTTTTAAAGAAATTGCATTTTTTTTTTATTATTATTACACATATATTGTTGAGTTGGTTGTCTTATGCGGTCACACAGTCTTTCAGATTTAATAAACAAAATAAAAAATAAAAAATGATAAATAATAAATAATAAGTATAAATATATAGATCGTTTAGAAGTAGATGAAGGCGTTTTGTCACAACTTAATGATAGTAAGCTGGTCGGGCAAGTGCTGGATAACCGTATGGGGCGGCAACTTTAGCGATTGGTGCAGCATAACCGATTGGGGCGGCTACTTTGGCAACAGCGGCTACTTTAACACCGAGTGGCTCCTTGTGGACAACAGCGTTGAATCCGTTGACAGGATCGGCGGTATATTCAACAATACGACGGGTGCCGTCTGGTTCGACGAGCGAGTATGAGCCTTGGACAACATCACCGTTGCGCGATTCTTGTTGGTTCTTTGAGTCACCGGTGATAGCGTCTTGGATGTCGTAGCTGTAGCTGTATTGTGGGTTTGGATCGTAGTCGTCGGTGACTTTAGCAATTACTGGGGCAGCAACCTTTGCAATGGCTGGGCCATATCCTAGTGGTGCAGCAACACCAACTTTAGCGATACCTCCATATCCTCCCCATGGGGCTGCTGGTGCAATTGCAATTGCATTGGCGGCGGCCACAACAACGGCGAATACTAGAAACTATATAACATGTAAAAACAAAGATTAGAGTGATTCTTAACCAATAAGAGCTTTTATGAAAACTTACTTTGAATGCCATTTCTTTAGACTGTTCTCTTGTTAGACAACTGAATTGTTTGATTGCAGAAAATGTTTTGATACAATTGGTAATCAATTGATACCTTTATATACGCAAAAATATCGAATCGATCCGACATCGTTTACAATGACATAGATATTTTTTTAAAGACTCTTGCCTTACCTAAAAGGCCTAGTAAGTAGATCACTTTTAATTTCGTTTCGCTCGTAATCGATATAAAAGAAAAGAAAAAAATCTCGTTTTTCCACCAATATGCGCGCACTGAACCTGTAATTTAATTTCTAAGTGAATGTCGATTAATAATTTTATCATATACACAATGTAAATTATGTGCTAGACGAAATTGCTTGTTGTTGTTATGATGTAAGATAAAAAAAAATATGAAATTATGATATAATTAAGATATAAAAATTGATAAATGATTGCAGTTGACATTATAACAGATTTGAGTTTTGTCTTTATAATATGGAGGCTGTCTCGAATCGTTACTACATATTTTGCTGAAGGTGTAGCTGGTATGTTGAATAAATTGGCTGATGCTTCTATATACTACAGACACAGCTGGTTGAATCGTGCTAAGTTTCCATTTTGGCACGCTCCGTTTCCATCAAGCAGAGTTCCGGTGGAGTTGCTCTTCAAGATACTTGATAGTATCTCTAAAAATCTCTAAAAATCGTACTGGGCCTTCAACCATAAGAATAGCCAAAATTTCAATGGTTTATGTCCATGCACCCAAAATAGTTACTAGTCAACATTTACTAGTCAACATAGTTATATAGAGTAATTTGTCCATATGTTTTGCATTACTCGATGGTCTCGCTACTGAGCTTTCAAATTATTGTTGACTTTAAAGGTAAAGCTTTTTCTTATATTTTTCCCCCAAAGAATACCTGCATTTTGAAACATGGACCCATTTATATAATCTCAAAGCCAAATTGGCCATGTGCAACTGGACTTAGTTCGAAACGCAAAATAAAGACTACGAACCTGCCATCTTTTGGTTTTTTACAAAAAAAGTTCGTGATCGAAACCGAAGAGTTTATTTTTTGGTGTGCAGGAGTGTTGGTACCATTACTAACGGGTTTATGGTTTTGTAAGTGAATTCACAGATAAATTCGTAGTTTAACGTAATGCTCTGAAGAATAAAGGGAGAGTCTACATGGCCCAAAAGTATATTTCCCCAAAAACTTGCACAATGTTGTTGCTGCGACATACCAAAGTTGCAATATTATATGCTTTACAGCGTACAGTATATGGTGGTAAGAGGGCCAGGTTTTCATGGAATGGTAAATTGTAGTTGTAGTTCCAGTTTGTTTTTTTCATAATAAAGAGTAAGACTCGCTTTTGTACACCCTCAATTCTATTAATGTAGTCAGCGTTATGGGGCACCAAACTGCTACTGCATATTCTAGCTGAGATCTTATGTATGCAAAGTATGTATAGTGCAAAAAGTGCATTTTGGTCTTTAATCTCGGTGGTACAGCAACGAAGAAAGCCGAAAAGTGAGTTGGCTTTCTATATACTCTGATCAATGTGTCTGGCGAATGAAATATCACTGACAAATGTTACACCTAGATTTTTGATATGTTTTCCTATGATATGACATTATGGTTCACTTCACACCAGGAACAAATCTTGTCAATATCTTCTTGAAGCTTGTAAGAGTCAATTCTATCGTTATAATTGATCGGACTATTTTAAAATCATCAGCAAATAGAAGCACGGAAAAGTGTTGAATTATCTTAGTGATGTCGTCAGTAAATGTCAGGAAGAGATAGAGACGAATATTATAACCCTGGAAAACTCCAGACTTTGCCAAAATAGGATTGGACTTTTCGCCAGCTATTTCGTGAAATAGGTATC
Source organism: Tipula lateralis (assembly GCA_963932295.1). NCBI lineage: Eukaryota > Metazoa > Arthropoda > Insecta > Diptera > Tipulidae > Tipula > Tipula lateralis. The sequence goes on from OZ010738.1 coordinate 56,194,280, forward strand.
TCTCCGTTAAGTAAGATTGAAACCATTTGACGAACATTGATGAAAAACCAAACTTCTCAGGTTTAGTCAATTCAGGCGATGTTGAATGGAGTCAAAAGCTTTACTGAAGTCAGTGTATATGGTGTCAATTTGCTGATGATTTTCTACACTCAACTAGGTTGGTGTTAGTTGAAAGGAATTGTGCCAAGGAATTGCAGACTAATATTTCAAATAATTTAGGTTAAATTGAAGTGATTTTCCATTTATCAGGGAAAATTCCGGTTTGCAATTCCGGTGTGGATGAGTTTTAAAGGCTTGCAAACTACATCAGCCAATAATTTAATGATGGGTGAAGGGATTGGATCAGGACCACAACCACCTCCTAGTGATTTAATTTCAGTTATGTATCTCCTCTTCAGAAAAAGTTTGGATATATAATTGGAAACAATTTGCGTAGCTGGGAGGATGATTATTACAAGGTGAATTATCAGGACTGTAAATTGTTAAAAAAATGATGAGAGCAGGTTTGCTTTTTCTTTGAGTTCTGATGCACATGGTCTATCCAGATGCATAGTGGCCGGATATCCTTTAGTTTTCCTCTTGTCACTGAAAAAATTCCAGAAATATTTGGGATCACCTTTAATATTATTTTGAACCTTGATTATGTATTTCTTGAAACAATCATCATAGTACGCATTCAAGTGTCCCTTAGTTGCAACCAATTTTAGTTTATCTTAAGTATAGTTTGTCTATAATGGTGACAATGATTCATTTACTTTAAAGATGAAGACCAGCTCATTTTGGTAAGGTTGAAATCCTCACTAGTACCAAAGATAACAATACAGATCATTTGGATCTTTTTTGAACATCTCACACATCAAAACTCAATATCTCTATCGGTTCGACTTTTGAGCATTATGACGCTTGGCTTATAACAGCAGATTTTTCAACGCTGTAGTCAGGCCAAGTGATTGTTCACAATCACTTGGCCTGACAAAGAGGTAAGAAACCTAGAGGGAAAAAGGCGGGGACTGTGAACAATTTAAGACTCCAGTAAAAGTATCATCTCTGAAAGATGAAGACTATATTTTTTCTACCACCCGAAGGAGAAAACTAGTTTCTTCAACCGGAGATGTGCTACCAACTGTAATTTAGCAGAATAAAGTACTTTCGAATATTAACACAAACAATCATAGCATTTTCCCGACCAATCGAAAAATTATTATCGTCCATCCCGTACCAAAAACGGCAGCAAACCAAACATTTCGAAATACAGTCCAATCACTTTAGCCTCGGTGCTCTCAAAAGTACTGTAGAGACTATATAAATAATTTCCAGCTGAAATATTAAGATCACCATCCGAACCAACTACTGTCGTTATTAAGCAATGATGCATTCATCAATCTATGGAGTGGCATTTGTCTTAAATATAGGGAAGCCAAAGTCTGTTTCAAAGTGGAAGGCACAACTTATATCCTTACGGATCTTTTCTCTTTCAAATTTGTTAATGATAGCTCACTTTCCACCTAGACTATTCACCTTCTTCTTCATTGCAAAGCGACGTGTTCACCGAAAGAATTTCTTTGAATGATCACTGTAACTTTGATCTCATTATAACATTTCTCAATGGGGTGACACCAGTTTGGCTACCTCTGACACATTGTTGGTTTGCATATAAAGAAATCGCTGCATTGGTGCTAAATGTTTTATATTTTTACGACGTAATATAGTTTTTCTTTATTTACATTTATTTACACGTTTTTATTAGCTCGCTTTGGTAGCAGTTTGTCTGTCTGTTTGTCTGTTCGGTGCAAATCTTGCAACTCGATTTTCGACCACTTCCTGACAAGCTATGGGGCTGAAACTTTGAGAGTAGCTAAGAGCCCGATGACAATGCAATGTAAGACCGTTTCTAGCACTGTAGAGCTACTACGAGTCGCCATTACTGACAAATCAATTTTCAGGTGAAGAAATTTCCGAAACACTCGAATACTACGATTTCAAGATTTTGTAACGGAATTTCAGAGAGAACATGTTGAGGTGGAAAACTGGCCGAATTCGCCGCCCTCTGACACAAACTGTACACGAAACTGAATAAACGATCCCGAACTGTACGATCTGGTGAAGCGCAATCAGACACACAGGCACACGCACACATGCTACAAGAACAGCGGCACTGGACTTTGCCGCTTCGCATTCCCTCGACAAGCGTGCCAGAAGACTCGCATCATATTGCCATCTTCCAACGAGTTCATTCGAAGTGGTGGACGGATATGCATGCTGGAGTGAAAGAATAGCGACAAGTTCAAGCTGTTCAAGGCAATGATGCTAATTATGAAGGAACGGCAAATATCAGCGTCCGAATGTGCGTTCCGTCTCTGTCACCTGCAACTCAGGGACAGCTCGCGAAAATGTGTCTTTCTCAACACGCGAAAGCCCGATCAGCGCTATCACGTGCTCAAATTCGATGGCGATCAAGCAGCAGGATTCTTCATGAACATGATTGAACGCTACGGGTACCGCCCACGCACGCACAAAGACGTTTACTTTGAGAACATGACACTTCTCGAGTTCGCAATGAAGTTCGAGCCGCACTATGCGAAGAAGAGCAACGAAATTGACGAGAATGTCGATGAAGATGCATACGATGCAGACGATGAGAGCCAAAATGCGAACAGAGTCAGAAACAGGCTGATCACTCTGACAGACCCAAAGATAAAGCAAGACGCTGATCAGGAAAATTCCTGCGGTTGTTCGTGTCCCGCACTTTATCATGCAAAACGATCCGGAGAACTTCTTCTACAGTCTCCTTCTCCAGTACAAGCCCTTCTACAAGGAAAGTGAGCTGCTGGGAGAGTTTGAGCATTCGAAGGATGCGTTCTTGGCATGCGAAGATGAACTGAAACAGCGCAGCAATCACATGGAGACCTTCGATCAGCCAGAAGATGCCAATGTCGACTTTGAGTACGAAGAGGAAATTGACATTCCTGGCATGACTGACGACCAGTTCGAGTCTGCAAAGGCAGCCATGAACATGAAACAGCGAGAGTTCTACAATGTCCTCACGCGCAGCGCACTGGAACAAATGACTGGAAGTGACCAACGCGACAGGTACTTCCTCACTGGTGGCGCAGGAGTTGGCAAAACATTATAGAGAGGACAGTTAGAGAGTAATCGAGAGGAAAAAGATGACGCGCACCACGTTTTTAGACTTTAATTTAATGAGTCTGTGGGATGAGAGAGAAATTATTTTCCTCTTTTTAGGTCATATAAAAACGTGTTGATTTAGATTTTTTTTATCTAACTATATAATATTTTATATTTTTTATAAAACACAACTAACGACCAACAAAAGATTGCAGTATAGTTTTCACATTAGGGCAGGACTATTGAAAATTTATCTGACAACACTCGATCGAGTCCGAAGCCAATATTCTCTCACGCAATCAAGAGTTAGAAAATAATTTTCGATCGATATATTTCCATTTGAACATTGCATTTCTTATCTAGTGGGTGGACAATATTTCCTGCCTCTGTTGAGATTCGAATCCATGAGTATCTCGAGTACTTAAGGAAATAGCTTTAAAGATACTACATCAAGTACAATTTAGAAAAATGGAGTGAAGCTGTAATAAAAGTGGTGTTGGTCCAAATTTTCAAAGATGACTAAAAAGCAAGTTATGTGATGAAGCAAACTTAAATCTGTTGGTTAATGCTTACGAAATAGTTATGTGTATTGGTTCAATAGGGAACTCTTAATAAGCAGTGAATATGGGAAGTGGTGAGGGGTTTAACATCTAAAAGGATAGTCAATATGTCATTGAAAAATTACTTAAGACGGCCTAACCTGAGGAATGTGGCAAAAAATTAATTAAAGGGAACTTGTCTAACAGCCGCAATGGAATCACCTTTAAAAACGACTGCTTTGTTCTAACATTAAAAAAAAGACCGCAACCTCCGATCGATTGGATCCAAAATATTGGATCATAAAAGACCTAAACATAGACCATAATGACGCCAACGGCAATATTGTATCAAACAGTCAAGCGGCTTCCAGGGCTTCGGATCTCAATACATTAAGTCTCACTGCATTTGTTGAGAGTTGTGTAAACGTCATGATTGTACAGTCGAGAAAAATCTGGAGAAGGCCTCGTCGAATAAAGATTTAGAAGCTCTATTTGGTTGAGCTGTGCTAACGTAACTTAAAGTGTTAACGTAATGGTCACAGCTCATTTTTGTTAAGATATTATCTTAAAAACACCGACATGTGATAGATACAGCTTCTGTGTCATGGAAGTGAAATGAGCGGAACAAGTATACCATGTAATTCACGGGTATTTTCCACCAGTAAATTCAATATCTTAGGGTTGTGGTAACCAGACTCGATTACACAACACGTAACTGGAGGCCCGTCTGTTTGCAAGTGGTTACTTGAGAACGGAGCTACACTGTCCAGTCAGTCTTGGTAATCGGTTCCAAATTATTCTCGCTTCAACAAAACTGGACACTAGCATATTCATCTACCAAAAAGCTTTAAGAGCTGAATTTCAACTCTAATATGTTAATAAATAAATGTCTGCATCCTTAGCAAACTAGTATAAACCAGGGCAGAGAAGAAACGATTTACATGATTTAGCAATGGCCGAAACAACGGGTTTATGAACTATCCACTCAAACAGCAAATCTATACAAATGAAAAACCGTTTAAACAGATTTCCAACAAAATGCATAGCCTATAAGGTCTGGTTCACATTCAATGACTTTTGCAGAAATATTTTTTCTCTTTGTTTTGTCTCTTTTTTGTACACAGACAAGTAAATTGCGCCTACTCCTTTCATTTGTGTGCTTCTGCGAACATCGTTGATTATAAACCAGGCATTGAGGTCTTAGATACTCCTGGACAGTCTATATATGTAGTATACTAAGATGTCTTGGTATTGTCATGGATATTCCTAGAATTGAATACAAGGTTTCTGATGCAGTCAAAAGCCCGACAGATGCTGATGCAGTATGGACTATCATAAACCACCTAATGGCAAGTGGTTCACTCGTCATCTCTGATAAGTCCCCTTGATGCAGGATACTTTAAAAACTACCATTGCTGGAAAGTATATAGAAACTTAGTTAGCTTTGACTTGAACAAGCTCATCAAGTCCTTCATTTTACGGTAGGAATACTTGACCACGTCAGTATTAAATGAAATAGATCCGCGTTCTTTTTAAATATGGGGAGAGGTGGAGGATTTCTCTGCTAATTCAGGGCAAAACACAAACAAACACCAGTTTTAGTCCAACTATCTACAATTTTGTTGTAACTATATTGGACATTTTGCAAAAACCTATTAAATATTGGAGATGGTATTTAGCACAGTGTATCATCGACAGACCTCTTTCATATATAAATAGCAAAACACCATGATGTAGTGGACCTAATCGACTATGCTAGCACCATAGCTTGTTCATATGGTTCCGAAAATCAGATGGAAGTGCTCCAGACTTCCAACATGGTTAAAAAGTTTGTAAGAAGGTAGAATAAGACATGCAATGTGAAAATATTAGGCCATTTTGCATATTCAGTTACTGTATGATCGATCATCTATGTACCATCGCTGTTTCAGAAAAATCTATCCCATCAATTCTCACGTCGCAAACATTACCACTTAAACGATTTTGATTTTCTTCTTTTTTTCTTTTTTTTTAACAACTGTGTATAGTGTGTAAATTTAATATAAAATCCTTCAAATACAAAAACCACTCACCTTTCTTTCATTTTATAAATATACATAAAAAGGAATAATCCTTCAAAAATATTAAATTCATGTCATTTATTGTAATTCATTCAAAAAGCTCCATAAAATAATATTCAAGTATCATTTACACCCTCGATTTCTAGCACAGAAGTAAAAAAAAAATGGAAATCCTACTTTCCACCCTTAAATATGTTGATATATCCCTTTTATGTATGTGTAAGTACCTATATACGAGTAAGGAACCAAAACTCATATTTTCATAAATATCTCGTAACGAATATAAATGTAACGACACATTCGAAGGAGCATAGTACATATCCACCATCAGGAAAGAACAAAAAATAAAAAAATAAAAAACTGGCACAAGAAAAAGGATTTACAAAAAACATTTTGTTCGGATCCTTAAAGAACGAGACCAAAAATAACAGATGAAAAATGACTCGAAATAATGGCACCAAGAAAATAAGGTTATTTTAACCGTGAAGCTCTATCATTATTGTTATTATGATTATTTTTCCTGTTTATAAGAAGAAAATTGTCTTTCCCCCCACCAACCTCCATCTCATCCCAACCGAGAGGGTGAGATGAAAGGTTACATGAATATAAATGATAGATAAGTTTTCTTTTTCACTTTTATCGTCCGCACATATATAAATTTTCCTCTTGTCTTCTGTTTCTCTGTGTGTAAACACATACTTTGCACACAACGAGAACTGGGATGCGGATTTGGCACAATCTAATACTCGTGTGTGTATGTGTATGGAATTGTAAATCTGATAGAATGGTTTAGAGCAGAACGATTTTTTTTTTGCTCGAATGATGATTTACGAAAATGGTGATATTATGATAAACACTTTGAATTATTTAATATCAAATGAGAATTTTCCATTTTAGAACGAATAAAAATAGAATAGATATTAGAAAAACGATTTGATTCTAAATGAAATGATTAGGAGAAACAAACAGTATACGGTGAGTATATATAGAAACAAAAGTGTATATACCGGAGTGAAAATGAGATGTAGTAGCGGAAAATCGGTTTTCTTCAACATTTCGGTAGATTTATACACAAATCTATGTATTTGTGTGTGTATATTACATAGAGACGAGATAAGTATGTGATGTTATATCAGATATCCTTACTCAACTTTTGGATTATGAAAAATTAATTTAAACGGAAAATTTATATGGAAAAGTTTCATTCGTATATTATGAATCGACGATATACAGAGATAATATGAATTTATTAATATTTACAGATTAAAACTTAAACGTTATTTATACATAGTAATCTGGCTGGGTTTTCTTTTCTTGCTCGCCCTTTTATTTGTCTAAAGATGGTTGAAGTATTTGGGAAACTTTATTTATTGGTAAAATTTAATTTTAAACGTTAGCGGCAGACCTAATATCAATGCCAGAGATTATAGCTATGATTATAGTAGTATAATATGAGTATATATAACAACCGCTTTATGAATTGTCCACTCCAACAGTAGGTTATCTGTTGAAACGAACCAGCAAGCTATACCATTCCGACATTTGGTCGGTACATAATAAAATAAGAAGTGTTGCCAATCACTAACCTGATTTCATCTGATTTGTTATTGTCTGATACTCAGAATTATATGCTCGTTTTGAATATTGCAAACGATGCGGATGCGAGTCAATATTTTATTCAATAAATTACTTGTACGTATAGCATCTTGAGAGAGACTAATATCGGAGTTTTTTAAAAAACGCACCCTTCAACGTTTTCCCTGATTAGTCAACATCAAAATGATAATTTATTGCCAAACAGCTGCAAAGAATAAGAAATAGTAAAAAAAATCCAACAGAGAACATCAGAACTCTTAGTTCTCAACCTAAATAGCGCGAAAGTTAGAGAAGGCACGACATATGCCCAAATTGTTGGCCAAAAGGAAAATGTCAAGCTCTTCACCCAGCAGAAAGAGCTAGAAGCGGAACAGCTAGAGGCGGATCTTCATCAAGGAAAATATTAAACATCAAGAAGAACTTAAAATAGAGGAAGAAGCTAGTCAAACAGCAACTGTTTCTATTGAAACTAAAAACTACAAGAGCTTCACTATATCAGCAATCTACTGTCCACCTATAACCCAAAAAAGGAAGACTACATCAAACTTTTTAAATCGCTTGGTAAAAATTTCATTATTGGAGGCGATTTTAATGCAAAAACTATATTTTGGGGATAAAATCGAACTACTCCCAAAGGAACAGAGCTATTTGAAGCAGGCAGAATATTAAAATGTGAGTTCCACTCCAGTAGAAAGCCAACCTACTGGCCTACAGAAGTAAATAAAATTCTTGATCTTCTAGACTTGGTCAGTGTCAAATTAAATAGTGCAAACCGGTTTGGATAGGTATAGCACTGTTCAATCTAAAAGAAAACGTAGTCCGAGATCTGCCCAATTTGCTGGTAGGAGCAAAGTGACACGGACTGAACTAGGTGTTAACCAAATACCTCTTGGCAACCGTTTCTCTAGCGTAGAGATCGTTGACCACAATACAGCGCCGAAATCTAAAACTGTGAAACCGCCTCCAATTTATTTAAGGGAAGCATCTAATAATGAACTGATTAATAAAATCGCAACATTATCAGATTCTAAATTTTATATTGCTTCGCTCAAAAGAGGTAATATACACGAAACAAAGATCCAAACACTCGAAATCGATGGCTTCAGAGCCGTAGTTAAACATTTTGACGAAGTTGGTAAAAAATATTACACATACCAACTAAAAAGTCAAAAAGGGCTGACTGTTGTGTTAAAAGGGATTGAAAGCTGTGTAGATGCTAGCGACATTCAAGCTGCACTTGCTGCGGAAGGTTTCCATGTTAAATCAATTGGTAATATAGTAAACCGAGAAAAAATACCGCAACCAATGTTCCGTTTGGAACAAGAGCCAGAAGAAGAAAAATCAAAAGGAGTTCACAAGATTTACAACCTGAAATATTTGCTACATCGCAAAATAGTCATTGAAGAACCTAAGAAGAGGATTGGACCAGTTCAATGCATAAAGTGCCAAGAATATGGACACACGAAAGCATACTGCAATAATTTCGAATGAAACGTCGGTATCAACCTGACATTCCTAAGAATCGGCGTACTTGTTTGACATTTCGAAGTACTGGATAAGCAGTGATAGCAACAACTTTTTCAGGATCTACTTTTACAACTCCGTCTCCGACAATGTATCATAAGTATCATAGTTTTCACGAAGCAGAAACTTACTTTTTACGATGTTAATTGTTAGGTTAGCGCGCCTAAATAACCCAGCTACTTTAGTTAAAAGAAGGTTGTTTTCATCAAATGTTGCAGAAGTTATAAGAAGGTCGTCTAAGTAGACGACCACTTGATGTTGCAGTTCATTTGGAATGACACGGTTCATTAGACGACACATACTTTGAGGAGCATTACAAAGCCCGAAAGGCATGACGGTGAAATCGACCGGGAACTGCGAAAGCTGTCTTATCCCTCGACCCCTGATCCAATGGATTTTGCCAAAAGGCATCTTTCAAGTCCAGACTTGTAATAAATCTTGTCCTATCAATACGTCCCAACAAACCATCGATCAGAGGAAGAGGATAAGCATTCTTCACAGTGAACGCGTTCAATTTTCACGCGTCACGAAACAGTCGAGCTGAGGAAGAGGATAAGCATCCTTCACAATGACCGCGTTCAATTTTCACGCGTCAAGACACAATCGAGCTTTCCCATTTGCTTTACGAACCAAAGTAACAGGACTACTCCACGCGCTATAACTTTCCTCAATCACTTCTAAACTAAATATGCGATTGAGTTCATCATATATATCTTTTTCTTTTGCCGGTGATACTGCATATAATGCCTTTGTTTTATCGGTTTCGTATCGCCAACGTCAATAATATGCGAAATTAGATTCGTTTTTCCCAAACCTAATAACTCAAAAGAGGGGAATTCGTTGATCGTGTTTTGCAGAATATTTCGCTGTTCAATTGATAAATCATGTTGTAAGGAAGAGTCATTGGAAGACTTGATTTCGTTTACTGAAGTAATGAAAGGCACCTCACTAATCTTAGGTACATGAATTTGAACATTGAATTGCTTAAAAAAATCAATTCCTAAATATAAAGTTTGGGTAAGATTTGGTGCGAGATGTAATTTAATATAGTGGGTTTGACCACAAAAGGTAATAGGAACCGTGATATGACCAAGAATAACTTCCATTGAACCATTAGCTGTTCTCACTCTAGAAGGCATGTGTCGAAAATGTATATTTGGCATGGACAAAAACTCTTCACTACCTTTCCCTAAGACGGAAATATTTGCTCCGCTATCCAAAAGGCCACAATACTTTTTGTTCAATATATGTACTTCTGCGTAAGGCCACCAATCGACATCATCAGTAATAATAGAAGCTAATATAAAGGATTTCATGCGATGTCGAAGATTCCAATATTTGTGTGATCGGGATTTTATACGAAAAGAAAAATTAGGTGACGACGATAAATAAGCATTATTGCTAGATATTATGGGTGATGTTTTGGTGCTGATCGAATTAGCTCTGGATCCGTATTCGAAGCTGCATCGACTGAAGGTATTTGGTTTTGATTGGCTTTGGTGGCAAGACGATATCTTGGAAACTTAGTGTTGCCCGCTCTCAGTCCCCGAAAAGTATTTCCCACTTGATTTTTGTATTTTACACAATTAGTTTTGATTACTCCAGGTTCTCCGCATCCAAAACAATAAAGACGGTCTGGACCACATTGAGGATTAAAAGATTGATTTAATCGTGAAGATTGGTTCGGAAAAACATTGTTTGAATAATGATGCTGTTGAAGTTCAACTAATTCGCTTTCAAAATTCCGATCGGCTTGTTCATTATATACTGGTGGTTGATAATCCATTGAATAGACCATCGACGCGTATTTCCCGTTTAAATCAATCGATGATTATCGAGAACAATAATGCAAATATAATAATAAAATAATTAACCCTCAACTTGTAGTGATTAATTCATTGTGTGCTACATTAGGTTAGGTTATTGTGGCTGCGCTATCGCACACATATCAGCAAAATGGGTCGGCCCATGAACTCTAAACACGACAGGGGATCCAGATATATGTTCATTTTTCACACAGATCGCACCCAAACGATCGAAGGTGAAAAACCAATTTGCATCTTGCCCCGAATTGGAACTCGAACCCGGTACCTCCCGCTCCAACTGCCGCAGCGTTAATCACTGCGCCACCTGGGCTGTATCGCCTTATACATAAATGATAACATTTTATAGCTTAAACCACAGGAATTCGAAAAACTCTTCTATATTGGCAGCAACCACTATTAGTTCTGTGAAGTTTAGTTTTGAGATGGTATTTTCAAGTGAGTCCGTTGTCTAAGAAACATTAAAATCCTTTATACTCTCTGGTTTAGTAAAAGTTGCAAACCAGCAGGTATAGAAACAATTTGAGTGCATATACTTTTTTGACGGTTTTTACTGGCCATTGTGGACCCGAACCGTGTCAATAATCTGATTCCATCGGTTTCGATTACGAGTCGGCCATCGTCGCCGACAGTGACCTCTTTGCCTTCCGAAAAGTGGCTGTATCTTTAAAGATTGCTGATCAGAACGTGATCGAGCCAGCGCACTGTACTTTGATTTCATGTACGATATCAGGAATGAGTGCATCTGTACGGTTGTAAAAACATTTCAACAAGTTTAAACTCACTTACACTTCTCAGGACATCACATCTCAATGATAAAAAATACCTGTTGAGTTAATTCATTCAAAAGACTTGGAAGCTTACCTGTAATATTGTTAGAACAAGATTATCGGCATAGATTTGAACAATAAATTCAGACCGCTGAATCCTTAATGGAAGTTTGGCAATAACCAAGTGCTAAAGTAGGGCAGTTGCGTTCAAGATTGTATTTTGAGAATAATCTTTGGTAAATCAACTCAAAAGTCACACGAACATCCAAAAAAGTTCCTCTTAAGTTTATCGTTAAAAATGTTTCAATCTTAGTAACAAGTTTATGTTTATAGTAACCGCCATTGACAGATATAAATAGTTTTTTCTACTAAATCGAGCTAAATCGATTTCTAACATCAGACTTACCAGCTTTTGTGATAAAACAAACCATCATCATGCTTTAAGATACTGAACCTGTGTCATACATCTGAAAGGAAAACAACGTTTTAATCTACCAGGAAATAAAACAGATTCCAGCGCAGAATATTTTTCGGAATCAACCTGTGGGCTTCTTCCAAATTCGGAATTTTAATATAAATGTGGTTTGGTTCAAAAATATTGCCTGTCCCATAATAATAATGTTACAACCGGGAAAATAACAGAGAGAAGTAACTGTTCAACATCTCTATTTGATGAACACTTCCATCAGGTAAGTCAAGAACATCAACTCTTAATCTCATGTTTGATAAGCTTATGGGGATACTTGTTAAATATATGTAAGTTAGGTTCTCTATAGCCCTCTTTAGTAGATTTCTTTCACATTCCATGCTCAAAATTCCAAAACAGTTTGTTCCATAGTTTTATGTCGGCATGGTTTTCCATATTTTTATGTACCGGATGAATAGGAACCAAAAGTACAGGGAAATGGTCTTATCGAAACGGAGACGTAAGTCAACCGCTCTTTCAGAAATATTCACTCCCATCTCTCAATTGGTATGTTGTGGCCAGCGTCACATACCTATATACAATGTTATTCTCTTAATATACAGATCCAGCTTTGCACAAACAGTATTGTAAGACGAATGCCTATTATAGGTAACACCTTGGTAAAAGCACTACTATAGAATCGAAACCCCTATTTTGACCATTAAATTGAACTTGTCTTGTGTTGTGTACTAATATAATTTCATTGTCTTGTTCTTCCGCTGATGCTTCATCCCATGCAGAGATTTGTGTTGTCAACAATTTTCTTCCCCAAGTGTGATCCTCGACAAAATAATCTATAACTTTACAGACAGTTACAACAGTTGCCTTTGGATGTTTTGTGCTGTGAATGTCCAAGACATGCCCAGTTTTGGGTGACTTGAATACTTTGATATTGGATTAAAATGCTCTTAATATGTGATATATCGTGTTCAATCGTGCCGCGATAGTGTTAGTGGCTTGAAGATAATTGTACTATCTGGATGAATTAAACGCCATATTACACTTTGACTAGTTCATTAGAAGTTTGGACAAAGACATACCAATTTTGATTATATACCCAGATAGGACGTTCCATAAGCATTCCTTTTAATTTGCTGTTGAACGCCTTTTGGAAGTATATGAATAGACTCTGTAAAAACCATTTGATAAGTAAGCTTAAGATACCTTCCATATAACCAAATACCAACCTCATTTTCATGCGATATTGAATCAAACCGAATTAAGCGGTTTATTCTCTCAAAGATTGTCCAATTCACAGCAGCTCATCAAAGGATAGTAAGTTACAGAACTGGATGGTCTCCAGATTGATACATTGTTGTTTAAAGACTGCATGACGAGACGATACACTATTTTACGACTAAATCTTCACCACAAGCTAATGCCTCAGAAAGAGTAGATCAATCTATTGGGCAGCCAACTAAACACAATATCCTAACAATGACCATCAGATGTGGAATATTCGTTTTGGCATAATAGCAGGCAATTTTGAAAGCTCGCCATATTTTCTAGTATTCGGTCAAAATAAGTTACAACATGGGCCAACTTATGAATTATTACGAAAATTAGATGTTAGACGAAAGTCAGGTTGAGGTAGACAATAATTTCCATCGGCTATCAACAGCATAAAGCTTATGAATGAAATACATCCTACTAGTTTACGGGCTACAATGTTCATCCCAGGTCAAAAAGAAACACTTTTTTGCTAATAAGTTTTCTGGAAAATTTGCTGTTAAATACCTCATGTCTGTTAAGAAGTTGGTAATTCATTGGTAGAATTCTTTAAAATTTACCAAAGAGATATGTTAACCCAAGGATACACAAAAATGATAAATAGTAATACCTTTGAAGATTTCTATTCGTAGATTAAGGCCCAGTGTTTGAGACTTTATCTCCAGAGTGTCGTCCTCTCGTTTGCAATATTGAGCTATAATAGATAATGTGAAAAAAGTTCAAATACCGAGTCATAAAATCACAATTCAACCCCATCATATAGAAATGAGGTTGACTGCAAAGTTTTTTGAAATTCTCTATGAATTTGACAATCTTTGATACAGTAAACCTCTGTGTTCGATTACGGCCAGAATTTTCTGAAGACGGTACCACTTATAGTTCTTTGTAGCCACATTTTCTTTTCAAATGTGCTTTGCAGATTTAATCTGAACATCTTAAGATTTCGTAATATTTTTAAACTGTTCCATATAATTAAGAATGTTATAAGACAGACACTTTCTGTTGTCACGATATCGTACATCTACCAAAAACCGTTCAACTTATTCTCCCCACTGTCTTTGTGGGGAGAATAAGTTGAACCCACGACGCACCTAGTCAACAATCTGATTTCATCGTTTTCGATCACGCTCATCATCGTGATCATCGTCACGTTTTTGGCCATATATAACTCAGATGGTTGTTTTCTGGAATGTTAGAAGCCATCTCTCGTTCTGATATATCAAGGTCCAACTCTGGCACCCAGAAATAACAAGATGGATATGATTAACACTGCCATTTTTAGAAGTAGACATAGAGAGAATATAAAGCCCAATTGTCAGTCACAAGGTGAACTTTGATATCCTCTGCCACCCTATTATCGTCAGTTACCACTACTGAAACCAATTGCGTCTTGATCTCTAAACACAGAATTCAGATTTTTGATTTTAGACTCATTGATTTGAGACCAATGGAATTTTTGAGGCTAATTACTGTTCTGGTAAATCAAGTCTTACACTCCATTGCCATTTATTCCAGTCACACAGATATCATCTTTATATATAAAAAGTTGATTGGTGTGATAACATATCAAAAGTATTATGTACTACAGTGAATCGATCTATTTAGTCCAACTTTGTCGTTATGTCGGGTTTATCGCTAAGCTTTTTGAAACATCAGGTAGAAAGACAGCATCTGCCCCATCAGATCTCATTCAATCCTGTTTCAATTAATATTTTCTTATACGACGATATGAATCGTAGGTATATAAACGAGATCGTCATCATACATCTGCGATTAGTAGTTTTGTGTTTAGTCACAAATCCATGTAAGTAAACCTCGGATTGAAATACTAAAATTTTTAATGACCTAATTAACGACCCAAATACGAAGCGCAAAGATGTTGTTAATTTAAGATAAAAACTCATTTATCAACACAGAACATCTGCTATGCGTATACGCAGAGAGACGAGTACCATCCATTTCGAATCACACATTTTTTTCACTCCCTTGTACTAATTATTTCTCAACATAAATTAAAGCAAATAAATAAGAGCAGCAACAACACCAAAAGATGTACAGAAATTCAGACACCTTCAAGGAGATATTGATTAATTGATTTACGTATTCGATTCGATATCCGTAAATGAGGCGCAATCGAATTGTTTGAATTACATTTTGATAATTCAATAAGAAAGGAAAATCACTGGAAAATCGAAAGTATAAATGCGAGCGTACGTACCACAGATTCATCACAAAGATTATAATCTCACCGGATCCCCCACGTATAATACGAAAGAAAAAAATATGTTCGAAACAACAAGATGATGTACGTGACTAGAAAATATTAAATTCGTTTCTTATAAGTTTGATAAATCAAACGAACAAGTCGTAAAATGTGTGCCTTATCGTGATTTGATGCTTTTGTACACAGTACAGTGCCCATTTATGCACAACAACAACATAATCTGTACATGTAAAACCCTAAGCTCGAATCTCAACAAGACGATATAGCTATATGGCATGCATCGCGTTGATGACTTAATTGGACTTGCAGACATACTCGCATATACTCAGGAATTTAATAACTTCTTTAAGCAAATTACATGGATTTCACATAAATCCCATAAACATAAATTTTTTTTATGATTTTTTTTGCATTTTACGATTATTATTAGTCGCTGTTCAATAAAATTATGACATTAGTATTTACATAATAATTTATTATCGTGTATCCAATTGTTTGTCTGTCATTATTAATTCTAATATATAAAAAAAAACATGGCTTAACTTAAGCCAGGCGATTACGACCTTTTTTCGGTTTGAAATAAATAAATTGTTGGCCCGTACCGCATGTCAATCGGTTTCGACCACGATCCAGCTCTTAGAGTAGAGCCAGATCGCTCTCTAAGCCGTTAAGCCATCGTCGCCGACAGTGATCTCTTCACCTACCCAAAAGGTGGTTCTTTCTTTAAAGATCGCTGCATCATTCGGTTAAGACGTAACCGAGCAAGCGTACTCACTGTCATTTGAGTTCATACACGATATCAGGAATTTGTATTAAATTCCTAATCTTGTAAATGAAACGAACTCATTATGTGCCAACAACATCGCGTTTTGCCAACAACACGCATAATTCTTCTCTTGAATGTAAGAAACCATCTTTCGTACTCATGCATCAAGGTGTCCAACTCTCACATCCTTAAATAACAACCGGTCAGATCAACATCATTTCAGCTTATCCGTATTTGCAAGATCCGTCTGAAGCGAACCTCGATATCCTCTGCCACTATTTTATCGTGAGTAATGAGAGAACCAAGATACTTTAATCTCAGTACTCCTTCAATCGTGCGGTCACCGCTACTGAAATCAATTGCGTCTTGGCCTCGAAAACTAGAGATCAGATATATGGTTTTGGACTTGTTGAGACCAACAGAAGCTGAACACTGTTCCAGTGGATCAAGAATCCCTTTCACTCGTAGTACTTGGAAAGATCATCTGAACCATCCGAAACGAAAAAACTTGATCGGTGACTGACCGATTTGTATACGCAATCATCCTTAGTAGTAATGTTTGACAGTAACTTGTATGCTGTGCAAAGGAGAGCTATAACCTTGGAACACATGGTCTCTTCTTTTAAGTCATGGAGTTTCTTGCAGCGCTACGAGTTCCAGTCGATACTCTTTCATACATATGATAAGGTAGTCCAACGCACCAGGTTTTTTAAGTGACTACACGTTCAACGTGCTGATTCTCAATCTCAAGTCCAGATTCTTAACCGGTGGGTCAATATTGTATAAACGATATCGGTTTTTTTTGGGTTGTTGACATTTTTTACAATTGTTTTTTTTTACGGAGATCCAGTCACTTCCGAGTACTAGCTCTGGATACTGTGGTGGTATTCGATAGGTCTTACATTTTATCCGAAATATTTACAAAACATGGTGTTAGATTAGACAAAGAAATTCGTGAGGTAAAATTATCGATCTCCCTTTGTTGGTACGCTTCTGTTTTCAGGCGGCCATTGCTGCAATTTTCAGAGCAGCACCACTTGCAAAGCGTATAAATTGCAGAGATCATATGCATCCTTTCTATCATTAAATTGCTCTATTGATTCTAATACTGTTTTATCGAAACTTGTTTTGTCGACAATAATTGCCTTAAGGCAACTAGGCAGTCTGAATGAAGTTAAACTTCACTGGATAAACTCAGTCACATGGATATCAAAGGAACCGTTGTGGCGGATAAATTATCCCACTTGGACCTCGGCCCACTCAAAGAGTAACGTTGTTCTCTATTATAGACGCAGTTTAAGGACCTTGCTGGACATTCTCACGAGACACGTAAACTTTGGAAAGGGCGAGGATTTTGGATTATGTTTCCTTTTTGAGAATTAATGAACGACCTTGAGGATGCCGGATATCTTGGAGCTCATACTAGAGCAAGCTATAGATTTCGGTGCTGAGACTGTACGTCTGGGAAGGGATGTAATAATGCGCCAATCGAGCCTGAGTGACAAAAAAACTTATAAGGTGTAATAAACTCATATGCACACAAATCTGTTAAACAGTTGTACACAGGTTGATCCCCTCTGAAAACCGTTTTCTTATTTATTTTCGATACATACGCAACAATAATAATAAACGAAACAATACATGATAATTCAAGATAATTCCAAATGTAATACGAAACTTAAATGCAAATTTATTTATTTATTTATGATTTAAGCAACACAAGTATAAAAAAAATCTTTAAGACGAAAAGCCTGTAAGATGAACCGAGCAATAAGAAGAAACAATAAAATAAAACATAAAAATTATTGTACGATGGTGCTGTCCGCATATATTAACATGTACAAGACATTGATGTACATATATACGCAATGTGTTTGAAAACATATTTCCGTTTTCTTAAAGATGCTTTCAATTTAGGTGCTTACCTGTAATTAAGTGTTTGCATGTGATTGTGTGTGTTTGTGTGTGTGTGCATGTGTTTATACATGTGGTAGAGAAAATTAACTGCAAATCTTACAAAACCATAAATTATGAAGTCATATCACAAAATCCATTATGCTCATGGTTAAATGCAGCGTTCATTAAAATTTAATTTAAGATTCTGAATGAATATTGAATATGCATTTAAGGCGAAGAGGTTTTGGAATTAATTAAGTGGGACATAAAACGTATGGATGTTACACACACATATAAATGTGTTATATAGGACGTCAGTGTGGACTAAATAGGAGTATGTTCTGGAACTGTAAAATTGGGGCTGTGTGTAAATTATTCGGCCTGATTCTCTAAGACCGAATATTTGTCCAATATTGATTGTTGGTTTGTTTCTAATCTTTGGAAACAAAGTACTCAAGACCCTTCCCAACTATTTTGAGGATCGCGTATTTACATCCTTATTTATGCCATTATAGCCAAATCGAGGATGCACGAGTGTAAGATTCGATTTACATCCACATTTGAAGAAACACCTGACACATTGACTAGTGTATATAGTACTACAACATGGGGTCGTCATGGATGTGTTCATTTACACCACGAAGTAAAATGAAATTTATTTCAGCAGTAATACCGAGAGGCATCTGTAATTGAGTTATAGTTCAAGCTTTGTTCTCTTATGGTTACCGTAGTAGTTTAAACACCACTGGTCTCGTTGACGTTGGTTTTTCAAACATAGCGCATGCGGAGAAAGCTCTAATCTTCCCTAATCAGCTTTAGAGCTTTTGCAATTTGGAGAAAATTTAACGAGGTCAACTCTTTGAGATTATTTCAAACTTGTGCTTTTGGTCTATGATGGCTTTCCAATCCAAACTGATGGTCTGTTATAACATGCTACTCTTTTTCATTGTACTTGTTCGATTATGCTATTCAAGTTCCATAAGGATATTGGTAAGCTTGGTCATGTTTGATGTTAAGCTATACTACCTGCATCATTCCATTAAGCATTGCTTCATACTGATTAATCAGCTTGGTTCAATCTAGAGAAATGCTAGCATACTGTTATTATTTAATAAAATGGGAAGTGGCACGCCATCAGCGCAAAATTGACAAAGTGATGGGTTACAACTCAAGAAGTACAACTGGGGAGACTTAAATGTAAAGAGCACCGCTTGCGATTGAGATTAGCTAAATTGTGAATTGAATGTATCACCTGATGACGTCACAGAATAACTATTTGACCAAAAAGGTACTAGAATGGTGTCACGATCATTGTATTAATGATCATCCCTCTGATATTAATGACCATCCCTCCCCCAGCAGTGAATTTATTCTAAAGATGGTTGCAATTTTGGTATTTGCGATGTTCTGCAAATTTGAGAGGCTATGTGAGAAGGTATTGATGTGTATGCTCTAAACAGCGCCGTAGGGGTCACCAATGTCAACTAATGTCTTGTTGAATTAATTTATAATCTGTGTGTTATATATATGCAATGCTTCCAATCTCTACGTTGCTAAGACTACTTTGTCTTTATCGTTCATATTTTCTACACCCGTGAGAAATTGACTTATATAACCCAAGTCACGTGGTTCTCATGGATTGCGTTTAATTTTAGATTGAATTGTTTTTATCAGAGACTTGTGATTGGTTTTAATAGTAGTCCTGACGCTCAATAAAATAGATTATTTTTCAATGCAGAATATTTTGAATGCAGAATATTTCGAATGCAGAATATTTTATTTTAGTATCTGACAATTTATTTGAGAAAAATCGGTGTGGCACTAAACATTGGTGTTCACTCTGAAACTTCAGCGAATGGTTCTGTTCACCATTTCACTCTTGAGATTTGGAATGCTTGGTAATACTTTTGGGCCTAGTAAAATTCTTTATGTGCCATTTAGAGTTAATGTAGGCGAATGTTTCAGCACGGTTTGTGTACCAGGTGGTAGTAGTTTACCATGTCGCCCTCAATGACAGTGAAAGTAAGAAATTCAAGCCAAGCGTCCTTCGTGGCTTTTAGTTCTGGAATAATTTCTGCGTTCTGTAGCTGAGAAATTTGTATAATCTTGTAGTTGAGAAATTCATTCCAGAGAAATTAAAAAGCGTTTATGAGTTCAAAGAGGCCAAATATTGCCCCTTTGAACTCAAAAACGCATTATGCTTGCTTATAGACGCTACAATAATGAGATCGTTTCTCTTGGACATATGGAGTGGATAGTAGTTGGAAGATGCAAACGGTTTACAAATGCCTTATTCTACCATGTGCTACAATACCGTTTGGCCATCTTAACGGTACACTGGACCTAGTCGTCGTAGTCCAATAGTATAGTAAAATAGAATATAAATGATTAATCCACACTCATCACAGTATAGAATGGTATATCACAGTATCCATACTCATCACAGTATCCATACTCATCACAGTATTTAAACTACAATGGTATAGCATCATAAGTCAGATAAGCTGTGGAGGTCAGATGGACGAGTTTACCAACATTTTTCAATAATCCAATCTGATACTTATCATAGATTCATGGTTAATGTATATGTATGTGTGTTTAATGTTACAAATTAAATATATATTTTTAAATAAAAATTTAATTCTAATTAAAACTTAATAAATTTGGTTTTTTTTATTTTAATATTTGGTAAATTATTATATTAGTGAAGTAACTATAACTAGTCTTGAATCATGGAAATAATGCTACAAATTTAAGTAAGTTTGACATACTACAAGAACATTTATTAGGTGAATTGAGTATTAAGAACATATTCATATGTATTAATTTCATGATTTAATTCAAATTTACTTAGTTACACATGCACAAATAGCATGATTTCAATCTTATTTACTTGGAAGTTTCATGCGCTTGGTGCTTATTTCATTCATAATAATGCATGATTGATTTCTATTTTCATGCGATTATTTTATAAAATTAAGAAAAGATTACTCAAATTTTAAAGTAAATTCTAGTTAATATAAGAAAGGATTGCTTAATTTCTGAAATTTCATATTTACTTATAATATGCAAACTAATTCATATTTTACGTCAATTTCTACTAGGCTCGAAAACGATAGGGTATATGCATGTTTTATGTTAGTTATGCATAATTATTTCTTTCATTGTGGAATGTGTGTCTGTTTATTTGTTTGTTTGTACCTTATAGGAGACCAAACCTCTGGACCGATCTTCCTGAAATTTTCACAGCATTTAACTGGGACTCTGGCATGATTAAAAGGGTACTTTTTTTCGAACACGCCCACTTTTACGCCCACATTTTAAAAATTATGTATTTGCTCCCATAAGTTTTTAACAGATTTACTTCAAATTGTATGTATACACATATACTCCAGGCATGTATACTCCAGGTATGTATACTCGAGGCGAGGTAGAAATAAAAATTTCTTACGCCATGCCCCCTTTTAATCCCGTTTTCACGCCAAATTTTGTTTGAAAGTTTTAAACTTTTTGTTCTCTGTACAAATTTGTTTCTTCCAACGGATTTTTTTTTATTTGGTAGTATATTGCTCTTAATACTGTTAACGTCGCCATATAACTACGAACCACGGCCTCCTTTTTTTAATTCAGATACTTACTTATACCACTACTCATTTCACTAATTAAGAACGCTTCTGATTGGCTGCCGTAACAATAAATACTATTTCACCAAACGGGAGCTATATGTTTGAAGCCATTAAAGTTTTAGCTTTGATCGCGTCTATTTGACTAATTACAATAACGATCCTGATTGGCAGGTTAAAGAAAAATTATTAAATTTTAGCAAGCGGGAGCTTTGTTTGCATGCCTTGAATTTATTTAAACAAAAAGGGTTATACGTTGTTTTTTTGCTTTAACAATTGAATATACAGTGGTCAAAACCAAAACTTCGTATAAAACTTATTCAAAAGTTCATGTTTTAATTACCATCAAGTTTTTTTTAATTACCATAAATTACTGTTATTAAAAGTTTTAAAAGTGATAGCAAAAGTTTTGTAGTGATACAATTTGAAATCCAGAAACTATTGTTATAAATAATATAATAAAATGCCTTCAAAAAAAACATCACTTACGCAATGTACTAAAAAATCTAATAAAATAAAATCCCAAAGAGAAAATGAAACATCTGAAGAACACAAAATACGCCTTAGAATTGAACGATCTCGAGCCTCAACCTTAAGAGCTGCAGAGACTTTAGAGCAACACGATGCACGCTTAGAAATTCAGCGTTTACGAACCTCATCATTAATGGCTTCCGAGACGTCTGTTCAACGTGAATTACGCTTACGAAGCGCCCGATTGCGATCATCAACATCAAGAATAGCTGAAACATTTCTTCAGCGCAAAACACGCCAAACAACCGATCGATCTCGATCCTCGTCATCAAGAGCTTCCGAGAACCCAGAGCAAAGTGATGCACGCCGTATACAAAATCGTTCTCGAATGGCGGAATTTCGCCGAAACCCTGCATCATAGGAGCGAATTGCATTCCAATACACACCCGCAATCAATTACACTCAAGATGAATTAGTTGCAATTGGAAGTATGAATAAAGTTTGTCAATACTGCAATGCTTATAAATATCAAAACGAAGCAGCAGGAATGTGCTGCGCAAATGGAAAAATTGCTTTGTCCGAACTTCTTCCACCACCAGAACCACTGCTATCATTACTTTCAGGTAAGAGAAATCAAATATATTCCACTACTTGATTATTCAAAACAATAATATTCGGTTTGACAGGAACAACACAAGATTCGCGACATTTTATGACCAACATACGAAAATATAACTCATGTTTTCAAATGACGTCGTTTGGTGTTAAACTAAAGTAGTTCGAGCCAACTTTATGCCAACGTTTCGAGTTCAAGGCCAAATATATCACCGAATGGGCTCAATACTCCCAACTCCAGGTGAAGATCCTAAGTTCTTGCAAATTTATTTCATCGAACAAGCGGATGACAACAACCAAGTGCAACAGCGTCAACATTACAATCCAGGTACAAAACAGCAAATCGTAGCCGATTTGCAAATAATGCTTAAGCCAACAACCAGTTGGTAACAACATTCAAACAAGCAAAGGATGATCCCTGATTAACTTCAGATGATCACTTCATTGCAATTCATGCTGATAAAACGCCTGCTGGCCAACACCAAGGACGTTACAACGCCCCTACGGTTGCTGATGTAGCAATATTGATGACTGGTAGTCCTGTTGCACCACGTGATATTATTATCCGTCGTCGTGATGAGACAGCTACCAGAATATCTGAAACACATCGCTCATATGACGCACTTCAGTATCCTATTACTTTCCCATACGGTGAAGATGGGTATCATTTTCAAATACGCCAAATCAATCAAACAACACGTATGTTAAAAATATTATTTTCATAATACTTTTCTGCATGAAATTTTAGCCATAAGCACTTACGATTTCCCAACATTTTATTTCTTACATACTTTAGATGAAGAAACGAGTAAAAAAGTGAGTTCGATGAATTTTTACGCATATCGGTTAATGATTCGTCAAAACGTAATTGACAATCACATTCTGAACTGTCGCGAATTATTTAACCAGTATATCGTCGACATGTACGCCAAAATTGAAATGGAACGTTTGTCATACATACGGTATAATCAATCCAAATTACGAGCAGATAATTACATTCATCTTCGTGATGCAATGAATAATCAAAATGACATAAATCCCAATGAACTTGGGCAATCTATCATACTACCAGCAACATTTACAGGCAGCCCACGTCACATGCAAGAATATTCACAAGACGCAATGACATATGTGCGATTATACGGCCGGCCAGATTTGTTTATCACATTCACATGTAACCCGATGTGGGAGGAAATCGTATCCGAATTGTCTTCTGGTCAAACATCAGTACATCGCCATGACATTACAGCACGTGTGTTTAAACAAAAATTAAAATCACTAATGGATTTCATTGTTAAATTACGTGTTTTTGGAGAAACGCGATGCTGGATGTATTCTGTCGAATGGCAGAAACGTGGATTGCCTCATGCTCATACATTCTTATATGGTTGGTTGACAAAATTACGTTCGATAGAATAGATGACATTATTTCTGCAGAAATACCTGATCCTAACATTGATCTGTTGAAATGTACTATTGCCACGCATTCCTATGATAGCAACGGATTTGCCATTTGATTTCAAAAGATTACAGTTTCCTGTTCGGTTAGCGTTTGCGATGACAGTTAATAAAGCTCAAGGTCAATCTCTGCAAGTATGTGGCTTAAATTTGTCAAATCCATGTTTTTCCCATGGACAGCTTTACGTTGCATGCTCCCGTGTTGGGAAACCAAACGATTTGTTTGTTTATGCTCCGAATGGACAAACTAAAAACATTGTATATCCTAGCGCGTTACAATAGTTAATTTATAATAAAATTATTTATTTCTCACTATATAAACACTTTTAATTTCATTTCATAATGATGAGGGTAGCACACCGGGTTCAGTCTTTTATTATAAAAAAATATATATCATTGACACGAAATTTGTACTTAGAGCTATGCAATGGGCAGATGGTTCTACGTAAAACGAGCCTATAGCCATACGTCCTCGATTTGACTCATAATAGCCAATTAAACACAGCATGATTCGGTTTTTGCATGGACGTTTTATTTCTCATGAGAATAATTTTCAAATCGTATCTGCAGAATTAAAGTCATTCAAGGTCATCTGAACTTTCGCGAAAGCAAACATATATAATTGGTAGCACGTAGCACTCGTATACATATATAAGACATTTTAAACGGTCTAACGAATACTTCACTAACAAATATCGACCCCACATATTAGCATATTCCAATGAACAGTTTTTAGATTATATACTCCATCACTGATAAGAACTATTCAAATTATGAAGTCAAATCACAAATCCATTATTCCTAGCCTTCATTTAAATATTTAAGATTATTGTTGTATCGTATACAAATGTACGTATAGACAAGAAGCATCTGACCTTCTTGGCATAAATTAGTTTTTTTTTTAAATACGAAAACAAAAATCAATTCATCTTGAATTGTTAAGAAAAACTTTAAAATATTTAAAGTCGAAACTGTGAGATGAAGATGATGTTTAAGATTAAAGCTATTATACCTTAACATTAGCATTTTGTTTCCTTCTACATAAAGTTTTTGGACCGAAATCAACTTTTGGAATATTAATTTGTTAGACAATGTTAAATACACACTTCCTTGTTGCCAAAATATTTATATTTGCGCGCAAGGACAATCTCTTAAGCCCTCTTATATAAACGTGTCAAAATTTACGACTTTATACACACACAAACATCTCTTCAGTTCAAAAGACCGCCGAAATCGTCGTTAATCATTCTTATATTCGTTATGTCTGTGCCCGGGTACATAGTGGTGAAGCACTACGAACAAAAACATTATAGAAAGGTAAACGAACGTGATCATTAATTTTGAAATAGCGAGATGAAAGTATATATACAAAGAAAACTGCATTACCTGTAATGTCAACGTAAGATATTTCCAATTTTTCATTAAACTCATGTCAAAACCATTAATTAGATACGTATATATGTGTGTGTGTATGTGGCTGTGTGTGAATTCGACTAGAACCGATAAATCACTTTATAAAGATGTCAAAAATAAAAATGGTTCATTCATTATCGTGAGATGAATAATAAGTAATCGTCTGATTTTTTTTTTTTTATTGGGATGTCTTAAGATGGATAAAAACATAAAAAAGTGTCATCTTAAAGTAAAGATTTATTGGTGACGAGAGAACGAATATAATTAAGTTAAATCGATTATTTTAAACTTGAGTACGTATATCGAAGATGGCCAAAATGTGATTCAAAGATAATTTTGCTAAGCGGTATGCATTGTGTTGCAGTAGTGGCCTAAAAGGGACCGGGTTTGAATTCAAATGGCAGCAATCTAATTTAAATCCATTGCGAGAGTGATATATATATATATATATATATATATATATATATATATATATATATATATATATATATATATATATATCTATATATATAATGATCGCCGAGATAATCCCATTTATACAAATTTATATATATATATATATATATATATATATATATATATATATATATATATATATATATATATATATATATATGAAATATATATAAATATATATATATGAAACGGGGTCTAAAAAAAAGAAAATATCAAATCAGGCATAAATGGCTAAGACAAAACCTACAAACCTATTGTCCGGTTGGTCGGTGATACCTCGGTCCTTGAACCCAATCCAGTCCCATCCCTAGGCACGAACCTGTAAAAGATGAACTAGACGGCAAACCCCAAGCAAAAACATGACAAGCCACATACATACAACATGTAACATGTAGGAAATGCATATTGACAGCATGGAAGGAACATATAGGAGATGCATTGGCCGGCGGCCAACACATCCTAGACGTTATTACAATAAACATTCACATAAACAATTATCAAAATCAACAGACACTTTTTACATAAACCTATCACACAAATACAAATTCATTATAAACAAAAATACAAGTAACAAATCACCACACAACACACTTAATGACACGAAACTCTATGACAAGAAATGACACTGATATACGTCAGACATATGTCAAATATATTTCGAAGATAGGATTATCAACCGTGGCTGAATCTTGTACCGGACTGAAAATGGCGGGAGGCGGGCGAAGAAGATAACATTGACCGATGTACAGTGCGATACAAAAAAAAGTATATAAGGTAATGCGTGTGGCGGGAACGGTTTTTTTTTTCTTTTTTTGGCGTGAGTTGGTGCAAAGTGAATGTGTGATATTGAACGAGTACAATTAAAATAAGAAAGTGAACAAGTAATCTATAACAACTAAAATAAAAGAAAAACAAGATAAAACAAAATGGAACTTGGGATTAGTGGGACCACGTCGTCAGAGTGGTGGACATAAAGGAAAATAAGCAAGAAAGGTGTTCGCGATAAAGCCCGAGGATTGTCAAGTGGAAGCTCTCTAGTCACCGAATAGAGCTAGCCACATTCATGCGCGCAGGATGGTGCCCAAAATACAAATTAAATTGTCTGCTAATTGGGGAGGTAGAGGAAGAGCAAGAGGAGTGGACGGCCCAAAATTAACTTACGTCAGTGTTTTAACATTTTTATAAATAGTAAAAGAAATACAGTGTCAAAACATCAATACTGTTTTATTGCAACGCGCACGTCACAATATATATATATATATATATATATATATATATATATATATATATATATATATATATATATATATATATATATAAATATATATATATATATATAAATATATATATATATATATATATATATATATATATATATATATATTATATATATATATATATATATATATATATATATATATATATATATATATATATATATATATATATATATATATATATATATATATATATATAATATATATATATATTCAGTTCTTCAATTCTAGTTGATTTAATCTTAATCTACTATTTTAGCGGATTATAATTTGGATGTATCGTAGGATATATCGACATCATTCTAGGTATTCAACAGATTTTCAATGCTCTTATGGATGGGAGAATTAAACTTCAAGACAACGTTATAGCGGTCGAGACAATATTTGGCGATAGGACGAGAATCAAAATCCTAAACATTAACAAGTATAAGTCAATTATCACCAGATCACAACAGAATGGATGGCATGCTTCAACGTTATTGAGAGATCGATAACATTCCAAACATAAACGAAGAGTATGCTCAAAGCTATTCTTCTTGACAATTTACCAAAAAAGTGAGTTTTATGGAAAAAGTTTTCCGGTTAAAATTTGAATTAAAGAACTTTGATACATTGTTCATGATTATATGAGAGAGGTTAAGGACAACTGACAAACTCTTAACTGTCTATACTACTGTATTTACCTGAAATTTTCTAATTGTACGACCAAGTTTATTAAGTGATCTTTGATGTATTCACAAAAGTCTACAAACAGAGTTTCTTTAATCGGGATACGTTCCAGATTAGATCGAACATTATATATATATATACATATATATATATATATATATATATATATATATATATATATATATATATATATATATATATATATATATATATATATATATATATATATATATATATATATATATATATATATATATATATATATATATATTTATATATTCAATGCCCTGTGGTTGGGGGCATTCGTGTTTCGTTAATTTTACGAACGAAACATGAGACCCATAGAATACCACCACAGTATCCAGAGCTTGTCGTAGGAGGCGACTAAATCTGGTTGGATCGCTGGGCTGACGACCCGCATCCGTAAAACCGTTAAAATGTTAAAAATGTCAACAAAAATAAAAAAATCGGATACCGCCAAAACAACAAAAAAAACGAACCCCCGCTTAAGTACCCGGACACGAGATTGAAGATCGGCACGTGGAACGTGCAGTCATTAAGAAAACCTGGCGCGTTGGACGGCCTTATCACATGCATGAAAGAGTATCGGCTGGAACTCGTAGCTCTCCAAGAAACTCGATGGCCTAAAAGTGGAGACCATGTGTCCCAAGGCTATACGTTGCTACACAGTGGAGATGACCTCGGAAATCTTGGGGTTGGATTTCTCATTGGGCCACAGGTAAAAAAGGCTGTCTTGGACTTTCAAGCAGTCGATAATCGAATGTGTAAGCTTCGCTTGCACATGAGATTAGCCAACCTGTCAATTGTCTGTATACATGCGCCCACTGATGTAAGCCAATCCCAGGATAAAGACTCATTTTACAATAATCTAGATAATCTGATGGGTTCTATACCGGAGCACGATGTCAAATTGGTGATTGGTGACTTTAATGCTAGAGCTGGCAGAAATCAGACCGACTTATGTAACAACATAGGTCCGTACTCCCGACACGAAACTGCGACCGAGAATGGGGAAAGAATGATGTACTTTGCGATCGCTCATGATCTCAAAGTAGCAAGTACATTCTTTCCTCATAAAAACATCCACTTAGAAACATGGACACACCCACGTAAAACATCCCGAAGCCAAATTGACCATGTGTTGATTTCAAAAGACCGGGCTCGGGTTGTCCAAGATGTGAGATCGTATCGGTCGTCAACCAAATTCGTAGGCAGTGACCATTTTATGGTTGCTGCAAAGCTACGATGGAAATTTTCGTACAAGTGAGGGAGGACAGGAGAATATACAACGCGATTCTCCTGTGAAGGTCTGATAAATGAAGAAACGCAACGAAAATATCAAGATCTTGTCAGCAATAGCATTATACAATCCAATTACCAATCTGATGATGTGAACAGTGTCTGGGAAGTATTGAAAACCTCGGTTGTCGATGCTGCCCAGCACACTCTCGGTATAGTGAAAACTAAGCCCAAAAATGATTGGTTTGATGAGGAGTGTCGTCTTGCTGTTGAGCAACGAAATTTAGCCTATAATGAAGCGCAGACTCGGTTTACAATCGCAAGGAAAAACAAAGCAGTTCTCGCTAGGAGGACAGCTAAACGCATTTGTAGACTGAAGAAGCGAGAATGGTGGAAGGCTAAGGTCTTAAGAGTACAACAACTCAGCAATGAGCACAATTCGCGTGGTTTCTTTAAAGGAATCACCGAATTGCACCATACCTTAAGATCTCGGTCAACTGCCATTCGGGACCAGGATGGAAACCTCTGTGTTAACGTCGATGCGGTACTCGATACATGGCGTGAACAATTCTCTGATTTACTTAATGTTCCACATGTATCACAAGCTGTGTTTGAATACCCTCAAATACGGACCGCGGAGATGTTCATTGAGGATCCATCCTATGAGGAATTCACAATGGCCATGCAGAAATTGAAGAAAAATCGTTCACCAGGAGTTGATTGCATTAATTCAGAGCTCTTGATATTCGGAGGGCTAACTTTGTGGAACTGTCTTTTCGACCTTGTTCGATTGGTATGGCGAAATGAAGTTATGCCTGACGAATGGAAAGTGGCCGCGTTATGCCCAATTTTCAAGAAGGGTGATCGCTTGAAATGTGAGAATTATCGCGGTATAGCTCTCCTTTGCACAGCATATAAGTTACTGGCATACATTATCTTGGGAAGAATTACTCCTCTAGCGGAGGAAATTGTCGATGACTACCAAGGAGGATTCCGTCCAAATCGGTCAGTCACTGATCAAGTTTTTTCGCTGCGGATGATTCTTTCCAAGTACTACGAAACATCTCGCGATGTACACCAGGTATTCCTAGATTTCAAGCAGGCCTATGACTCGATCAATCGAGAGAGGCTATGGTATGCGCTTGAATATTTAGGAATACCGAAAAAAAATGTACATCTGTGTAAAATGACAGTAACGCAGTCACAATGCTGTGTCAAAGTTGAGAACAGGCTATCGAGAACTTTTGCAATCAATTCCGGTGTTCGACAAGGAGATGCGCTGTCCCCGATACTTTTTAATCTCATGTTGGAATACATCCTTCGTAAAAGTTCAACACCTCAGGACAATATCTTGTTCCGACAATCCAATCAACTTTTTGCACATGCAGATGATATCTGTGTGATTGGATTAAATGGCAACGGAGTGAAAGAGATACTTGATCCACTGGAACAGTGTTCAGCTTCCGTTGGTCTCAAAATCAACGAGTCAAAAACCAAATATCTAATCTCGGGTTTTAGAGACCAAGACGCAATTGATTTCAGTAGTGGTAACCACACGTTTGAAGGAGTGATGAGATTCAAGTATCTTGGATCTCTCATCACTCACGATAATAGTGTGGGAGAGGATATCAAGGTCCGCCTTGCCGCTGGCAATCGGGCTTTGTATCCTCTACGTCCACTGCTGAAATCAAAATATCTTGCAAATACGGATAAGCTGAAACTGTACAGAGTGTTGATCAGACCCGTTGTCATGTATGGATGTGAGAGTTGGACCTTGACGGATGAGTACGAAAGATGGCTTCTAACATTCGAGAGAAGAATCATGCGTGTGATATATAGTCCAAAACGCGACGTCGATGGCACTTACCGAGTTCTTTTCAATCACGAGATCAGGAATTTAATGCAAATTCCTGATATCGTGCATGAAATTAAAGGACAGCGAGTACGCTGGCTCGGACACGTTCTGCGTGCTGATCCGAACCGAATGATACAGCGAACCTTTAAGGGAGAACCGCCTTTCGGTAGGCGAAGAGGTCGCTGTCGGCGACGATGGCTCCACGGCGTAGAGAGCGATCTGGCATCTTCAAACTGCCTACAACGGTTTGAAGAGCTGGCTCGTGATCGAAACCGATGGAGTCAAATTGTTGACACGGTACGGGCCAATAATGGCCTGTAAAAACCGTAAAAAAAAAAAATATATTCAATACAACGTTATATACGACAAAACTACCTTTTCATCGGCATTAAGTTGCAATGGTTAACGAAATATCAAGCTTTATAGTACGGAGACCAAACGTCAACGAACAAATGCGAAATATTAATGGCTCGTTGTTTAGCGACCGGGTACTAAATAAAACTGCCAAAATGTACCATGATGAGTCTAGAAAAACGAGAGCATTAAGTAAATGTACAAACAAAGTCTAGTGACAGGTGCAGATACAGTGAAACAAATTAAAAAATTAAAAAGAAACATTTAATACATGTTCTTTGCGGGACTGGTATGAAACGAGAGAAATGGCTTTCCAGCTCAATATCATTCAAGGTAGATCTAAATTTTTCAACAATTAACCTCAAGTAGAGTAACTTGTCAGGGAGCTGTTAATCGCGGTTGCAGGTCAACTCATATAGTGGTAGACAATAAAGGGGGAAGTTTAACAACTTTTGGAAGTTCCTTAATTACAAATTCATCTCATGGCACTTTAAATCCCCGATTGTACCTGTTGGAGGTTTATGGGAGAGACCAATGAAGTCAATGAAATTGCAGAGTTCTTGCGGAGCAATATTCTAACTGTCGAAGAACTCCAAACACTATTGATTGAAAAAGAGGCTATCCTTAGCTCCCGCCCTACTCGTGGTTTACTTTCGTCAGTCAATGTTAATATTTTAAGTCCTGTACATTTATTGGTGAAGATTCATTCGTAAAAGGTAATGTAAGCCACACACAATAGATCGTGTTGTGTATACTTAAAATACATTACATACTCAATACGCAACTATACTCAACTATTCCAGAGGTCAACTATTCCACATACGAAATAATCAATCATATGATTGCAGGCAAGATTATCACCTTCAAACTTTTAAGAGTGTCACCATAGAAAAAGGGTATTTAAAGGAACACTGCATGGTGGCTAGCTATCATCCATAATCGGGTATTTAGTATTCAATGAAGTACTGTTTGAAATAGAGAGGATGCAGACGATGTAGCGTTAGCTTGCTCAGGTAACAATCTGGAAAGAAATTAGCATATATAATGCTAAATTCACCGCCCAGGTGGCGCAGTGGTTAAAGCTGCGGCAGTTGGAGCGGGACGTACCGGGTTCGAATCCCAATAGAGGCTGGATGCAAAAGGGATTTTTCTCCATACGATTACAATCGCTGGTGTAAATGAACACAACTATGACCCCCTGTTGGAGTGTAGAATCCATGGGCCAACCCATCTTCCATGTCAGTGCTATAGGCTGTCATGAAGCTATGCAATGTGCACATGGTTTTACATAAATCGGATCTATAGCCATACGTCTTCGGTTTGGCTTTCCGCGTAAGGTAAGGGCGTAAATAAGTGAATCGCGAAATAGCTTGAAGTGCGTCGAACCCTGAAACAGATTTTAGAGATAAAACAAAAATGCTATATTCTCTCTCGACTGTTATGGAATGGACCAGCAGATACGGTGTGGTATGAAACTTATCTAATAAAAAGCTGGTCCTTTTTAACGAAGAAACACAAGATCCGTTGCGCGTCCCAGTTGCTTTGAACGGAATTATACTGGTTTTCACTAACAAGTAAAGTTATTCTGTAAAGACGTAAAGAGTAAGCAATGCCACTGGAAAGAGTAGGCAAAGCCACTATAGACTTCTATTCATATAGAAATGGGGCTTGCAACCGAAGCTGATACCTCATATAGGGTTTAGGGTGCTAATACTCACACTCGTGGTTGAAGTTAGCTTGTACTGCCCTACTATTGACATAGTAGCATACGGGAACCTTTTCCAGTGAGAGCTTTGGAAGTTATATACTATACTTTTTTATATCCAATAGTTCAGTAGAATCTTTTAAAAGGACATTTGGTTATTATTCGATCGCTGAGTGAGAAACAATGTCACTAATTTACAACATTATATCTGTTGTATCGTTCAACATCGTTTTCGGACCATGTGTCTCTCTAGGTAAATCGAGGAGATCATGTCTGTTTGTCTTCCTGATTACTGAAGCTTCTATCAGATTGAAGTGAAGAAAAAAGTCTTAAAATTACATACTGTGCTAGGCAGTGGAACTAGGCAAAAATTATACAAGAAAGGTCATTAATAGGGTGGCCGATTACGGCATTGCATAATTGAGCTGCAAGTGCTCGAAAAGTTGATAGCACTAGAAAGACAAAACTTAAGATTAGTTTTAGGAATACTTAAAGGACTCTGTCCTCTTGGTGGCTAACAATCAGTTATAATTATCCTTGAACTTGAATATAGTATTGTGCGAGATATCTTAAGTTTCATAAGATGTTACAATATGTATAATGAGAAGTGTGCTAATGAGCTTAGATTACCAACAATATGTGTTATTGTTTCACACACGGTTGAAAGCCAAATCGGAATCATTCGTTTATAGTCCAGCGCAGACTTTTTCCATATTAATTAGAACTATTTACGTACTACACATAAAATGATGGCAAATCAAAATAATTCCTATTGAAACAAGTCATTGAGAGACCAATTTGGGATGTTGGATCAATAGAGGTAATTAATGCGGTTTTTGTATCTTGGATTTCTTAACAATTTAACATTATATATTTCTAATAAAACCCTGCTGACATTATCAAATCGAAAACCCAATTTTTTATTGTATTTCATTGCAATTCAATTTGAGTCCCTCTATTGGTATAAACAAATACAATCCTGAATCAAAAACTGATCATCCATATAGTGTTCTAACCGGATTACAGAATCCCATATATTAAATCATACATGAGCATACTCAAAATGTGCACATACAAATACCAACTATATACCCAGTATAGTCGACCGATAGGTTAAATAAAATAAAATTGTCTCTGTTATGCATGACTGCCAACCAAATAACTCAAAAAACATCAAAATTGTAAAATACATAAATAATTTACATAAAACTGCACACACAAGCACACATAATGTAGGTATACGGATAATGGAAAATTGAAAATTTCTCTACTGTGTATCCAAAATAAATAATACACGAGCACATACATAAAAGGACATTCGATATCAAATTACCCTTATATTTATTCTATCGGATGTACACACATTTTCTATTCCTTTTTCGGCATTTTCCTCATGCTTTTGTTTTACAAACAATTTCCAGATCATATTTCTTCCCAAAATGCCTTTGATTATTCCACATCGCATTACGATGATGATGATGATGTTGATGATTGTATATATTCCCATTTAATTCATCATCCATCCTCAATTTCCTAGGGGTTTGTTTGATATACATTTTCGATTGCATAGTTTTGTTGACTTATTTTTTTGTTGTTGCTTTTGTTGTTGTTGTTCTCCTATTTAAATTTTTAATGTTTTTAAAGTTCATCTATAATGCATTTTTAATTTAATAAACAAATAAAATAGTAAAATTGTTTTTTGTGTATTAAATTACACACAAAAATCTGTCGAATATAAAATTTATATATATACGGGGGGGAGGGAGTTGATTATCGAGAATGTGTCTATCAATTTATTGTGCACACACAAAGTTTAAGAAAACGGTTGGGTTGTGTTGTGATTCATCGATGTCGACTAAAGACGTACAATTGACGATGGTAGAGTTTATTTGGTTGAGGGTGCGGGCTATACACTTCAACAGTATAAATAAGGGGATTACGTTTTTTATTTCGAAATGGTTAACAGTTTCTTACTTATATCTTACAACATACTGTAGCAATTTATGGATTCCACTTATTGATGGTCAAGCTGTTGTGTAGGCACAATGGTCATTGACGGGAAGTATTTCCTAAAACAAAAAAAAATAAATTTAGGAAAATTTTTAGGATATACTTCACGTATGTGCGAAGCAATGTGAAGTTTCTCCTAATCCTAATTAAATAGGAATGTGTTAGTGTAAATAATATTTAAAATCCATATTAAACGAAACATATATTATGTAATAATTTATTTATTTATTATTACGATTTGAGTAAAATAATTCAAATATGTTAATTATTGTTTTTAAATATTTGCTTTCGAATTTTCATAGATATGTATCGAACTTATAATAATAACGCAAGTTAAGTGATGACAGTGTGATTCGAAGCATTCAGTACAGAATTATGATAAATTTAATTGTCCCAAGATTCCTCGTGTACATTTTGTATAAGTCAAGATCTATGCTCTATAGAAAAGTATTTGTTAAGGAATATAATTAATACATTTTAGTATTGAAATACTCGTATAAGTAAATAATTTTCCTAACTTGGGATGTATGTCAGTAAATATATATAGTATCGAATTACATTATGCCGTGTTTTCGTCTATTCCTTTGGGGATTCTGATAGAGTGGCAGTGACAAATTGCAATTATGCGACTCTCTATCTCACCATCGTTCTTTAGCTATCATACCCACAAATGAACTTTAAATACAGCATGTGGTCCTTCATTTATCTCGATTCATAACTCGAGCTTTTCAGTAGCGACATTACAAGTATACGAAGGTATAGTTCGACTTCGTCACGCAAACGCAGTCGGGATCTTCCTGTATGACGTACAGCAGCTAGAATCCATTCAGAAGAAGTTCCGAAATATTTCCATTTGAGACAAAACTCGGTCAATTCCTAATCGATTATGATGGGACTAGGCATGTCGGATAGAAGTTAAAATTTAAAATGGTTTTTCAAAAAATCTCTAGAATATGACCACCTGGGATTGAACTCGACAATTTCTTAATCGATTATAATAGAAGTGGGTATGTTGGATGGAAATTGGATTATAAAATGATATTTGAAAAAGTTCTAGGGAAAAACGCCATCTGGGACGGAACTCGGCAATTTCTTAACCGATTTTGATAGAATTGAATATGTTTGATGGAAATGAGATTGGAAAATGTTTTTTGGGCAAAGTTTTCAAATATGGCCACCTGGGACCAGGGTTGGGCGCGTAAATTACACGATGTAATTTACACAGTTATTTACATGTAATTAACATGTAAATTACACACGTTATTTTTTACATTACGTAATGTAAATAACGACTTTTTCATGATAAGGGCGCTATCTATTATATAATTTAAATAACTAATAACTAATAATTTCATTATTGTAAAAATTTACTGTGTAACGTTACAAATAAAACAAAAACAAATTAATATGTCAAAAATGTTTGATATCGTTTTGATAAAAAAAATGTAAGTATGTATTAGCATTGGTAATATCTGTATTTTAAATTTGAACACAGATGGCAGTGTAGATACATAAATGAACTTTATATAGAATTTGTAGATAACTAAAAGTTTAAAATAATTATGATTGACCGTCTAAATGAGCGGTTTGATTGATATTTATGATGTGTATAACCCTTACAAACAAATATTTGTTACATTTATACACTATTTCCAGTTATTTTTCAGAGTTTTCACGTTTTTTACATATTTTATGTAAATTACACGTTTTTTACTGTAATTTACGTTATTTACAATAAAAATGTAAATAACGTTTTTTACATGTAAAGTGCCCATCCCTGCCTGGGACAGAGATCGAATATTTTTAGCCAATTATGATGGAGTTGAGTATGTTGGATGGAAATAGGATATAATAAAATGATTTTTGGAAGAAGTTCTGGTATATGATCACATGGGACGGAGCTCGATTATTTCTTAACCGATTTTCATGAATTTTGTATGTTGGATGGAAAAATGGTTTTTGGAAGAAGTTCTCAAATATGGTCACCTGGGATAGAACTCGGTCATTTACTAACCGATTATGATATAGGATTGGGTATGGATGGAAATGGTATTATAAAATGAATTTTGAAATAAGCTCTGCAATATGGTCAACTATGACGGAGCTCGACCATTTCTTTATCCATAGAATAAACAAATAAATATAAAAACAATAACATTAGCAACTTCGCGTTGCATATATTTTGATGATTCATGAACTTTAATACAATTTTACGTAGCTCTACGTTTTTGGTTTTTATTTTCTAATTTGAAATCTGCTGCCTTTTTTATTATTCGTTGTTAAAGATCTTGAAACAAGGCCTCGCCAACTAGTTCGATTGAATTTAATGATTATGATGATATTGCTGTTACCAAGAAGTCGCTTTTACTCATAATTCGAACGAATCCGATAATAGTTTTCCGCAACTTAAATTTAATCAAAAATGAAACGAATGATCTTCATTTTAAGCGTAGATAAGATTTTACAATCATAAGAGGTCAGGGTTCAGTTCTCGTTTTGAAAGCCTGCGCAGGTGTTAAAAGTTTTTTATAATGTGCGAGCTGCTTATACGACGACGACTGATGTTTAGGTAACCTTTATTTTGGGAATTTATGTTTGCCTGATTATTATGTTTTGATGTTGTAATGTTTTAGAAACATACTGAAACATAATAATTTTAAGTTTGATTTATTTTCTTTTGCTTCAAAAGCTCGTCGTATTATCGTTCCCTTCAATACCTCTAGTATATGCGCATACTTATTTTGATTTCGAACGCATCATAATAGCTCATGAGCAAAACTATAAAAATAACAATTGTTTTCTTTTATCCATAAACAATTTCATTTTTGATTGTGTAATTTTGATAGTATTGATTGCCAATGAATTAACCTTATGATAATTTACGCTAATGTTAGTCCATAACTTAATTAGGCAGAAATATTGAATTATCCATAGCCAAGTAATTATTTAGTTTGGAATGCACCGCTAGAGATTTGATTGATGTTTAACAAATAAAAACAAATGGAGGGGTGTATTGTTGTGGCCAACACCCGACTTTCTTTTACAAATGTATCTCGAAAACACCACACTTCATTGTGTTATGATAAAACTGTCTTTTATAATCAAAAACCATTTACCACACCGACGAAACGGCACGTGTCTATAGGCGTACGTTCTCGATTTGACTATTGCGTAAGGTAGGACATCAATGGTGAACTGCTAAAGAATTTAGAGAGCTTCGGATTTAGATTGCAAAGATTATAAACAAACCATTTATGACGAAGTTTAACTTCAAAAAACCAACAAGGTCAACCATTGCTACAAATTTAATTATTATTGTTAAAACTAGAAAATCTCCTACGGAAGCTGCAACTGATGTTTACCACATTTCGAATATATCTCGCATAGAATAGAAAAGCTTAAGTATGAAGTTTTATTCCGAAGAGAGCTTTGGTTAAAACTGCA
This sequence comes from Tipula lateralis, assembly GCA_963932295.1. Classification (NCBI taxonomy): domain Eukaryota; kingdom Metazoa; phylum Arthropoda; class Insecta; order Diptera; family Tipulidae; genus Tipula; species Tipula lateralis. Next base: position 56,232,910 of record OZ010738.1, read on the forward strand.
AAAATTAAGCAAACTAAAGTTTTTATACTCAAAACTCATGTCATTTTCGTAAAATTCAAAATATGATCTAAACCAAATTGTTGTGAAATTTAATATACAAGCTTTTAGTTTCTAATAGTTTTCTGGTAAATGCTATATACTTTTCAAAATATTTGCAAAAATGGAAAACCTGCTAGGAAAACTGCAGCTTCCAGAAAACCGATCTCCGACAAAATTCACTAGGGTCTTCCTATTTACAAACATAGCTTAAATACAAAGATTTATCCCGATCGATCAAATCGTATGTGCTGTAGAGAGCCCACAAAATTTAGTTTCAAATAATTACTATACAAAAAATGGAGCGGTGTATTGTTGTGGCCAACACCGTTTACCGCTATAGTTCCCGCCGTTTAGTATAATCGGAAAACTTGGAAAACCCGATGTGTCTCTTTAAATATATGGTAATGTCTTCAAATATCCTTAATCCTAACTACCAGAAGCCCTACTCTTTGAAAATTTTATTTGATTTTCCGTTTGCATAGGTCTAGACCTACTCAAAAATGTTTGTCGCTATAGTTCCCGCCGTTTAGTATAATCGGAAAACTCGAAAAAAACAATTTTTTTAAATACATGTTTTTTTGTTAAAATATTATTATTCCGTTATCTTTATAAATTGTAATAATTTTTCCAATGGGCAGTTGTCAAAAATTTTTCAATGGGATAACAATTATCCGTTTTTATGTTATTTTTCGAATTTGTTTTGTATTACGTATTTTCAAATACATATATACATTTTTATTATTGTTTTTGATTTTAGGAATAACTTTTTTTTTTAGGAAATATTTCACAACCGTCAATGGTCGAGTATTTGTCTATTAAACCATTATGAATAGATGACGACTTAAAGAGAACACTAGACTGAATTTCCACAAACGAATGGAACTAATCATCAACGCGTTTGGTTGTTAACGATTTACATCAGAAATCACAGGAATCAAAAGCCTTACTACTATTCCAGAGCAGACACTTTTAATCTCCATCATTACCTTGAACGTGTCGAATTAAGATAAACATGAACGACAAAGCTTATACAGAAACATAATTATTACATGAAGCGTATTCCAATAAGAGGTTTTTTTTCTTTTTGAATAGCCTACTATTTGGGCTGCTATCAATCTTGAAGCTGTCATCTTTTGACATTTGACGAGTAAAAACTGCTTTAACACAAGAACTCAAGCCGGTCGATCACCATAAACGTCGTATCTTCGCTGATTGTCCGGATTTTCATTCAAATATGATCTTCTGTGATGAGGCACATTTTCACATCTCCATCCTCAACGAAAAGCCTCTCCATCCTCAACGTGTCCTGTTTGGCGTGGTTTTGGGCTGGCGGTGTGATACTTTTCGAAAATCGCTGGTAAATGTTACGGTGAATGGATTGCGCTTCTGAGCACTGATTCATGATATTTAATGGCCGGAATGGGAAGACATTGATGTGGACGTTGTTAATCTCAATATTGCAATATTGAAACAATCGCAATATTGCAAGAAAAGTTTCCGGGCCACAATTGGCCACCGAGATCTTGTGCTTTAACACCTGAAGACTTTTTTTGTTTGCCACGTGAACGATAAGGTATATGCCAATGCTCGACAATCGATTCAAGACCTTAAAGATGGAATTCGGAAGTTATCAAATATTAATGGCATAACTTCAAAATAAATTGCCTTAATATAAATCGCTTTACAAGGCTTACATAGCACTTTTAGAGCGTTTTAAGACAAAACGTGAAATCAACAGTTTTCTTGCATTAATGTAATTAAAAAAAGGCAAATCATTGGACGCGTAAGTCATATAAACATGAACGCTGAGTTTTTTTAATCCGTCTATAAACCAGAAGACGTTAATAAGTACAAAAATCCTCTCCACTCTAGGGTAGGCAACCAACCCATTGAAGGCTCCGAGAACATGGGACGATTGTGTCGGTCCAGACCAAATGCCTGTTTATTTAGTTTATTTAGTTTAGATAGTCGTCAAGTTGCGTCTTAGCTAATTGCAAAACATACTGTTGGACATTATTTAATTTTTTTTAAATAGTTACAATTGTAGTTAATAGTTGTTTTTATGTTAAATCAATCATTACTATCCATTACTACTAAGGAAGTGTTATCTACATAAAGTATTTAGTGATTTGTTGATAATTTCTGTGAATTGAATTTGTACAAAGCGGTGATTGAGCTGTCAAATTTTATACGAATCCGTGACACTATTTGGAGACTGTCCACATACATTTATCGGTGACACTATTTGGAGACTATTTCAACCGTTACTTATAATGTCGAACTGTGGTAAATGTGTTAAATTAATTGGAACATCTACACCTTCTATAACGTGCAATGGATTTTGTGATTTGGTTTTTCATCATGACTGTGCAGCGGTTGATCGTGCAACTGCAAATATTTTATTGAAAAATAAAAATATGTTATGGATGTGTAATGATTGCATGATTCTATTGGCGAGTATAACTAAAAGATCAGGAGTATCGGTGCAAAACATTATTGCGGATAAATTTGATCGTTTGGAACAGGAGATTTCTTCTAATCGCAAGGTTATCGAGAAATTATGTAATAGCATTGACCAGCGAATTAAAATTGACCAGCAACCAGATCTGCCTAGAAGCCAAACAACCCAGCCAATTGAATCCAATATTGTTATTGGTACACCTCTTGTCGATTCAGAGTCGACTGACATTATATCAGCTGTTAATCCAAGGAAATGGTTATTTGTGTCCAGAATATCTACGACTACTTCTGATGATCAATTTAAAAATTATGTAAATCGAAAATTTCAAATATCGAGTGCCAACTGTCACAGGATTGAACCTAAACCTAATGATCGCTTCATTAGAGATTACATATCCTATAAAATCGCTATAGATGAGGCGGAATTAGAGAATTTACTGTCACCGTCAGCCTGGCCGAAGAATATTCTTGTTAAAGAGTATCAGGTTCGTCGTGGAAATTTTCGACATCTAAATCGTGCGCAATTCGACTACAGCATCTAATGATAAAAATCTAACTATATTTTATCAAAATGTTGGAGGAATGTCATCGAAGTCAGCTGGTTTTTATAATTACGTCATTAGTATGGAATATGATATTTACACAATCACGGAAACTAAATTCCACAAAGCAATTAACAGTGTTGAGTTTTTTCCATCAAATTTTGTTGTTTACCGTTGTGACCGGTCTTCTTATAATAGTTCAAAAACATCTGGACCTGGAGGAGGCGTTTTAATTGCTGTTAAAAAAAATATTTCAAGCCAGGCTTTGATAACTCCGTCTTCATTAGAATGTGTAGCTGTACAGCTAAACATTTTTTGTCAAACCATTATAATCGTTACCACCTACTTACCACCACGTACCAGTTTGGAATTTTATTCAACATTTATTGAATTTATGAGCAACCTAATGTGTGAATTTGATAAGGAGAGCACACATTTTATCGTAATCGGAGATTTCAATCTACCAAATATTATATGGGTTCCTGATGATGAATGCGATTTTTTATTACCTACTAACGTAATTTCAGCAGTGGAGCAAAATTTTGTTGACGCTGTTTCTATGTGTGGCTTAAATCAAATTAATAGTATAAAAAATCATAGAGATCGATTTATGAAATCCTGCTCACTAGTATTGATAAATTTGTACCTAAAAAATGTTTTAAATCGTTACCAAATTATCCACCGCATTTCACTAGCGAGTTGATTAAATTACGCAATCATAAAAATAGATGTCGTGTGAAATTTAAGAGAAATCCGTGTTTATATAATAAAACTAGAAAAGTGGAATCGCATAAACTATTCATTATCAAAAACAGAGAGGCTTATAATGAGTATTTACGGGTTATTGAATCTAAAATATATTATGATCCTAAATGTTTTTGGAAATTTGTTAATTCCAAATGTAAAACATCTGAACTACCTACGACTATGTATTTCGATCAAAATAGTAGTTCTGATTTAAACGATATTGTTGAGTATTTCAGGAATTTTTTCCAAAGCGTATACAAATTTGAAGACTATTCTAACTTTCAATCTTACTTAAATATTAAATGTCGCGTTCAATTTGATGTACCTTTTGTGTCTGAATCTGATATTATTAATGTATTGAACTCTTTTAAAAATGGATGCGGACCTGATGGAATTTCGTCGCATATTTTGAAATTGTTGAAATATCAACTTTGCTACCCATTGAAATTATTATTTAATAAATCTTTAAATACTTCAGTTTTTCCGCAGAGATGGAAAATATCTTCAATTATTCCCATCTATAAGGCTGGTGATCGATCTAACATAGCCAATTACAGAGGTATATCTATTTTATCGTCAATCCCTAAGCTCTTTGAGGCCATATTGACAAGATACATGTTTTTTAACATAAAAAATAGTATTTCAACATCTCAGCACGGATTTTTTAAAGGTAGATCTACATCAACCAATCTTATTGAGTTTCAACATGAAATTGTTGATACATTTGAATCGCATAGTCAAATTGATGTTGCCTTTGTTGATTTCACAAAAGCGTTTGACTCTGTTCAACACCAAATTATCATACATAAGCTCAAGATGTTTGGACTTTCTGAAAAATTCGTTAACTGGGTGGGGTCATATCTATCAGATCGTATTCAATTTGTTAAGATACATCGTGTTAAATCAAATCAAATAAACGTTCTTTCGGGTGTTCCGCAGGGCTCACACCTTGGTCCACTGTTATTTACAATATTTGTAAATGATTTGTTGGATATATTACGTTACTCTAAGGGACTTATGTATGCAGATGATCTGAAACTTCTCTGCCGTATTAAAAATCCATCGGATGCTACTAAACTGCAATCTGACCTGGATTATTTATTATTATGGTGTAGCCAAAAACATTTAAATTTAAACATTAAGAAGTGTGCTGTTATGTCGTTTTCAAGGAAAAAATCTCTGATAAATTATAATTATAATATTAATAACGAAACATTAGCTTGGGTTACCCAAATCATTGACTTGGGAATAACATTTGACGCCACACTGAGTTTTATTCCTCATATCGATAAAATAATAGCAAAATCGTCATCTTTGTTGGGGTTTATACAGCGACTCTCTAAAGATTTTAAAGAAAGGAAGACTCTTCAAATGTTATATTCTTCAATGGTTCGTTCAAATTTAGAATATGCTTTAGTCGTCTGGACTTCTTATTATAATGTACATATAGAACGAATAGAAAAAATTCAAAGAAAATTTTCTCGGCAAATCTTTTTAAAATTTAATCTTTTTAACAATGACAGACGATTAACTTATTTGGAAAATCTGCTTAATATGCCTAGTTACGATACGCGATGTGTCGTTTTAAATTTAGAGCCTTTGTTTGCCAGGCGTAGCTTTGCTGCGGCTGTGTTTGTGGCTGATGGTTTGCAAGCAAGGATTGATTGTCCATTTATACTTTCTCGTTTGAATATTTATGCTCCCACTAGACTACTATAAGAACAAGGTCTTTATTGATTCCAGATTTTCATCGTTCCAATTACTCAGTACACGAATCAATTGATTTTATGACCGTGAATTTTAACAATTACTGTGATATTTTCGATTTCGGAATGACAAGAGCTTGCTTCAAATATAAATTGAAACAAAATTTTAAAATTTCTATTGGTGTAGTAACTTAGTGTATGTTTTTTATGAGATTTCTATAATTTTATGTAACACACGTATAAATAAGTTTGAAATTGTATATAATCCTCCTGTGATTGAACTTAGTTTTAATGTGTAATTATATTATTTTTAATTGTAATGTAATTTATTGTAAATAATCATTAGGGACTATTGTCCTGTGGATTATAATTAATTAATTAATTAATTAATTAAATAAATTTGAAAAACTGAACCAATTTGCAACCATCTGTTTGCACTCTTTTCAATCAGTCGGTGAGATTGGCAGAATATCTTTAAAACTGAAGATAAACAGAATCTTATTGAATTCACCAGGAGCACAGTGAAAGTTATAGAAAGTCATAAAAAAGTACGCCGACTTTGTTAAGGTGTTTGACTCTATTAGCCACTGTAGAACGGTTATACCCATTTGGGTTATCAAACAACTTTGGGGCTTAGTTTAGATCTTACTTAAGCGACTGCATCCAATACTTCAATATAAGGAAACAGCAGGTCTCTGGTTTTCTACACGATTTCCACGTTGGTCCTTGGATTTTTAAATATATTTTTTTAATATTTATGACCTGGAGACAATGTAAATCCAGTACTTTGCTTAAGTTAAGTCATAATTTAAATATTTAGTTACCGTTTGATGTCCGTTTATTTGAAACATGCATCTGTAAGGTATAGGGTATTGGGAAAGAGTTTATCTGTCACTTAACTTAGAAAGGCGGTTGGAAATTTTATCACGAATCATCTAACCATGAAAACCTACAGCGTTTATCACCATATGAGTTTTTGATGTACATCGAACCAAATATAGTTCTAACAAATAGATTATCATGATGTATTAAAAGCTTTAACCAGGGTTGATGCATCTAAAATGATTCGGTTGACCGCACAAACCAACCCAATCTGCAAAAATCAAACTGCTATACGAAACTTAATCATTAACCTCGGATTGACTTCAGATAGAAAATCATCCTGTGTCCCATTCTGAATTGTTATAAAATGTATCAAATTACCTACTCGATCTGTATTAGTATAGTAGTTGAAACAAGTCTTTACTGGCAACGATATCTTCAATTATAGTAGCGGTTTCAAACAATTCATCAACATGAGAAAACGTTTTGGATCATAGAATAGCACGGTCAACCCGACTCCAGGTGTCAGCATCAAACAAATGACATAGTGGTTGAGAGATTACCCATTCAACAATTTTCTCTTTGGAACACTGATACTTTTTCGAATTAAGTTGCGCATTCTTAATTGATACGGTACTCTTAAGACCAGTGCGGTTGAGCGACAACTGCATGTAGCTGTGGTTAGGGAAAAGGATCACAAAATATAGATTTGTGTAAGATTTTGATCCGCCTATCGTCGTTGGAAAGCTTTCAGTGACTTTCGTCCTGATCGATCCTATATTTTACTTAAACATTGCAATTGGCGTTCAACAAACTGTACGGAGAAGATACTTGTGTGCACAGTTTATATATACGTTTCTAACAGGGTGACGATATTATAACTCTTGATCGAATGCCGAATATTTAGTCTCGGCTTTCGATAACTTTCGAGAGAAAAACCCTAACGGCTCCCAAACATTATTATGATATTGTTGAAAACAGCTCCAACAGCTGTATTAGACGCATCGGTGGTCACACTGATTAAATCTGAATCATCCAGAGGATGAGCTAATAAGGTAATTGAAGCCAATTCACATTTTATAAATTCGAACTCCACATGGCATTCTTCAGGCCAAGTAAAATTCCTCGGCGTTTTTGGCTTTTTAAGCAATAAAGCCAGATGAGAGTGAATTGGAGATAAGTGTTCTGCCAGTTTAGGAATAAAGCGGTGATAGTAATTCACCATGCCAATAAACTGCTGTATGCGTCTGATAGAAGTGGGTGCCGGAAAATCCATAAAAGCTTTAACTTTCTCCGTTAACGGTAAAATACCGTCTGGAGTAATCTTGTGACTGAGGAAATCTAATGATTGTGCTCCAAAAACGCACTTCGAACTTTTGATGTGTACATCGAATTCGGTAACGCGTTGGAATAGTTTTTCCAAATGGAGTTTGTGTTCTTCCTCAGATGCTGAAGCTACCAAAATGTCGTCGATGTATACGAAAATGAAATCTAAATCTCGAACGACTTCGTTAATAAAACGTTGAAACGTTTGTGCGGCATTACGTAAACCAAATGGCATTCGCGTAAATTCAAATAATCCAAATGGCGTAGTAATTGCCGTTTTGTAAATGTCTTCGGTGGCAACCGGAATTAAATGGTAAGCCCTGACAAGGTCGATTTTAGAAAATATCGACTTACCATGAAGATTCATGGAAAAATTTTGAATGTGTGGTATTGGATAACGATCCGGTATGGTTACCGAATTAAGTTTCCTATAATCCCCACACGGTCTCCAAACTTGATCTTTCTTTCTGACCATATGGAGTGGACAAGAAATGGGGGAGGCCGATGGTCAGCAAATCCCCAACTCAACCATGTGTTGAAACTCATTCTGTGCGACTTTATGACGCACAGAGTCTAATCTACGTGGTCTCGAAACTGGCAAATGGCCTTGAGTGACGATATGATGGACCACGGAATGTTTAACCGGCGAATTATAATTGGGTTCGACTGTTAAAGAGGGGTATTTCTTTAAAATAGCCCCAAAGGAATTGTCGACAGTAAAATGAATTCGTACATTTGTTGTGTCGGTGTTAAAAACTTGAAAATTCGATCCGCCTGTTTTCTTAATTCTCCAAGTGGAGTAGCAGTCGGTTGTCGGACAATAGCTGTCTTAATGATGGGAGGCAAACGGCGTACCCATAACGGCCTGATGATGTGGTCGCTAAAACTCGCGCCAGCTAAGTTTTTGATTGACCGTAACACTTCAGACGGTCAGCCATCACCTAGATCTTGACCGGACAGTAATTGCTCAAGCTTCCGTTCATCGGAAGGGGCAAGTCGGTCTAATAGAGCCAATTTTAATGAGTTATATAGGTCTTGTGCCGGTGGGTTTTGCAAAAAATCATCGATTTTTTTGCAGGCTGTAGGTGGTAATGCCCTTAGTGTTGCTAAGTACCTTGCCTTATCGCTGGATTTTTGCAACTCAATTTGAATTTCAGTTACTATGAACCATGTCACTGGCAGTTTTACCTCCACTGCGTCAACTACTGATGACGGACCGGGTCTCCAAGCGCTCTGCTGTGGTTTCTTCGATTCGTCATCTTTTAGATTCGGGTCTAAATCCATATTATCGTCCTGTGACATTTTTATAATTGGAGGTCGAGGCACTTATTAACCGTTTAGTAAATTTATTTGGATCAAGAAAAAAAACTATCATGTGTAACGAAGGGTTTTCTTAATCAGTTAGGATTTAGAGCAAAGAAAATATTTTAAATGTAGAAGGCCACAACAAACCGTGTTAAATATTACAAAATATAGTTAAATTTCAGGTTTAAATAAAGAGTGAGAAAAAAAAATTTAATATGATCAAAATAGTGTATGACTTACACTATCACTGTATGATGCGGTTGAACAACCGATCGGTTCGGCCCATCCGCCGGTCCCGTCGCCGCAGGATATCTGCCGCAGCACGCTGCGGCTCGTCCACCGTTCCCACGTTTTCCTTTGTTAATAAGAAATGATTATCGATGAAGGAAAATATCCAACTTTGTATATCCGCTATCCAATATGTATGTAGTCACAATAATATATAAATACGTTGGTGCTATAATCCAAATGTAGACCCGGTATATGGTATAATCCAGGTGTTGTATCCAGGTGAAAACAATTTTGGTGTAAGCGCTCAATCCAAATAAAATGTTGAATGAGCCCTGTGTTGCAATTCGCGTTTTTCTACTATTGCAAGCTCCGCGTGTCGAATAATGAGATACATGTAAAAACGCAAGACCGGAAAATAATAGAAAAGAAAACCACGGTTATCTCCCGTTATATTACGATCATTTCAACGTACCTCGTGCGTGCGTTTTTTTGCACGTCTTTTGTAAAAGCTGCTAATTCTGTTCCCTAAACAGGGCCGTCGGGGTCACCAATTGATGAGGTATAGGTCCCTCACATGCAAAGGGTTCTTCCGAACCGTCGTATATTATAAGCAATTCTTTTAATGTATATAATCACGATATTATGATATTTTTTATTTATAATTAAAACTTCACAAATTATGTTTTTAGTTATAAATTAACACTGTTATTTAACACCGTTTGATGTGTTCTAAACAAGGGACAAAAATTATCATGTGCACCATGACCTTAAAACTTCATGTTGGAGAAGAAAAAAGAAACTTGAAAAAGTCGAATGTATTAGGCCGAAACACAACTTTATAATACCCAATACATATACATGTACACTCCGTCCATAGGGAAATCAATTAAGTACAGTAGCATATATCTGAGTATAGTCACATAAAGCGGAATAACTCCGGATAATAGTCGTATGAATAATGCTCAGCTGCTACAATCACAAGAAATACGTATTGGTACGTTTAGGTCGGTTTATATCCAGTATTAATGGATAGCTAAACTTGAAAGGTAATAATCGACTTTTGACTTTCAGAAGTTTTCGAGGTCTCATATGACCCAATTGCTCAAATTCGTTTCAAACTATTTCTATATAATAACATTTTTTAATCTCAACACACCATAGTAATCTGTAATTATTAAGCGTAATAGAAGAAGTGGATTTAAACCTCGAAATCAAATCGAGTCTTAAATCCATGTCGCGAATCAAATAACCATTTTCGTCATCTGATGGTAATCGCGATAAAGTCGTTAATATAAGTCAGATTACAGTTTAGTTTGTGCCATTCCAACTTAAGCGTAAAATCCTTTCAAACTAAAGAAGTCATTTGAACTTTTTAAATAATCACTTATCCTGAGAAGGTTGAACCTTATGACTAACTAAACTGACGAAAGGGGCCATGTGTACATGCGCCCACTGATGTAAGCCAACCCCAAGTTAAAGACTCATTTTACAATAATTTAGATAATCTGATGGGCTCTATACCTGAGCACGATATCAGATTGGTGATTGGTGACTTTAATGCTAGAGCTGGCAGAAATCAGACCGACTTATGCTATAATATAGGTCCGTACTCCCGACACGAAACTGCGACCGAAAATGGGGAAAGAATGATGTACTTTGCGATCGCTCATGATATTAAAGTGGCAAGTACATTCTTTCCTCATAAAAACATCCATTTGGAAACATGGACACATCCACGTAAAACATCCCGAAGCCAAATTGACCATGTGTTGATTTCAAAAGACCGGGCTCGGGTTGTCCAAGACGTGAGATCGTATCGGTCGTCAACGAAATTTGTAGGCAGTGACCATTTTATGGTTGCTGCAAAGCTACGATGGAAATTTTCGAACAAGTCAAGGAGAACAGGAGAATATACAACGCTATTCTCCTGTGAAGGTCTGGTAAATGAAGAAACGCAACGAAAATATCAAGATTTTGTCAGCAATAGCATTTTATGATCCAATTACCAATCTGATGATGTGAACAGTGTCTGGAAAGTATTGAAAACCTCGGTTGTTGATGCTGCGCAGCACACTCTCGGTATAGTGAAAACTAAGCCCAACAATTATTGGTTTGATGAGGAGTGTCGTCTTGCTGTTGAGCAACGCAATATAGCCTACAATGAAGCGCAGACTCGGTTTACAATTGCAAGGAAAAACAAGGCAGTTCTTGCTAGGAGGACAGCTAAACGCATTTTTAGACAGAAGAAGTGCGAATGGTGGAAAGCCAAGGTCTTAAGAGTACAACAACTCAGTAATGAGCACAATTCGCGTGGTTTCTTTAAAGGAATGACCGAATTGCACCATACCTTAAGATCTCGGTCAACTGCCATTCGGGACCGGGATGGAAACCTCTGTGTTAACGTCGATGCGGTACTCGATACATGGCGTGAACATTTTCTGCCCTTCTTAATGAATGTTCCACATGTATCACAAGCTGTATTTGAATACCCTCAAATACAGACCGCGGAGATGTTCATTGAGGATCCATCCTATGAGGAATTCACAATGGCCATGCAGAGATTAAAGAAAAAACGTTCACCAGGGGTTGATTGCCTTAATTCCGAGCTCTTGAGTTTCGGAGGGCTAACTTTGTGGAACTGTCTTTTCGACCTTATTCGATTGGTATGGCGAAATGAAGTTATGCCTGACGAATGGAAAGTGGCCGCGTTATGCCCAATTTCCAAGAAAGGTGATCGCATGAAATGCGAGAACTATCGCGGTATAGCCCTCCTTTGCACAGCATATAAGTTACTGTCATACATTATCTTGGGAAGAATTACTCCTCTAGCGGAGGAAATTGTCGATGACTACCAAGGAGGATTCCGTCCAAATCGGTCAGTCACTGATCAAGTTTTTTTCGCTACGGATGATTCTTTCCAAGTACTACGAAACATCTCGTGATGTACACCAGGTATTCCTAGATTTCAAGCAAGCCTATGACTCGATTAATCGAGAGAGGCTATGGTATGCGCTTGAATATTTACGAACACCAACAAAATATGTACATCTGTGTAAAATGACAGTAACGCAGTCACAATGCTGTGTCAAAGTTGAGAACAGGCTATCGAGAATTTTTGCAATTACTTCTGGTGTTCGAGAAGGAGATGCGCTGTCCCCGATACTTTTTAATCTCATGTTGGAATACATCCTTTGTAAAAGTGCATCACCTCAGGATAATATCTTATTCCGACAATCCAATCATAACTTTTTTGCATATGCAGATGATATCTGTGTGATTGGATTAAATGGCAACGGAGTGAAAGAGATACTTGATCCACTGAAACAGTTTTCAGCTTCCGTTGGTCTCAAAATCAATGAGTCCAAAACCAAATATCTGATCTCTGGTTTTCGAGACCAAGACGCAACTGATTTCAGTAGTGGAAACCACACGTTTGAAGGAGTGATGAGATTCAAGTATCTTGGATCTCTCATTACTCACGATAATAGTGTGGGAGAGGATATCAAGGTTCGCCTTGTCGCTGGCATTCGGGCTTTGTATTCTCTACGTCCACTGCTGAAATCAAAAAATCTTGCAAATGCGGATAAGCTGAAGCTGTACAGAGTGTTGATCAGACCCGTTGTCATGTATGAATGTGAGAGTTGGACCTTGACGGATAAGTATGAAAGATGGCTTCTAACATTCGAGAGAAGAATCATGCGTGTGAAATATGGCCCAAAACGCGACGTCGATGGCACTTACCGAGTTCTTTTCAATCACGAGATCAGGAATTTAATGCAAATTCCTGATATCGTGCATGAAATCAAAGGACAGCGAGTACACTGGCGTGAGCCCGTTCTGCGTGCTGATCCGAAACGAATGATACAGCGATCTTTGAAGGGAAAGCCGCCTTTCGGTAGGCGAAGAGGTCGCTGGCGGCGACGATGGCTCCACGGAGTAGAGAGCGATCTGGCATCTTCCAACTGCTTGCTACAGTATGAAGAGCTGGCTCGTGATCGAAACTGATGGAGTGAGATTGTTGACACGGTACGGGCCAATAATGGCCAGACTGACAAAAGAGCGCTCAAAGTATGCAAAGACCATTCAAAAGATGGTCAATTGGCTACACTGGGTTTAAATTCAATTAATGAGTCATTCGAAAATTAATTTCGAATTACTGCGTCCTCGACCTGTTCGTTTGGCCGAAAATATTGCAAATGTCAGTGTGAGGATCGAGAACATGGACACGTCGTTGTGCTCGCAACAATGAAACATACAAAAGTACAGTTTGTAAAGCTCAAATAGCTCAGGAACTTAAGCCACATGACGATTTGGAACGGAAACGATTTGGGCCATCCATAAAGATCTCATTTAATTTTTGCCTCTATAATTTAGCGATATATGATCAGACTGAAGTAGTTATCAGGTAATACTTTGATAATAACCTCCTATTAGAAAGAACGACTTTGAAAATGACTCCAATAACAATAATAATTGGTTACTCGATTTTAACTCAAGTCACCAATTCAACCTTTGGATTAACTTAGGTCTTACACAAAAAAATTGATTAGCATATACTTAGCTATCCCGCAGAACGTAATTCCGGTACCCAAATGGAAAACTTCTTAAAATAACAGTTCGTGTGAATTATCTGCGAAGCAGGTTGGAGGAAAATCGACAAATGGAAGGGCTTTTAATTCGAACTGGCAAGTACTAACAGCAGCTAAAACTCATCGATCTTTTGAAGTGCACTTTAAACGGTTTATCATTATAAGCAGCTGACTTGCGCAGTGAGCTTCATATACCTCTACTATTGTGTATAGCGTCGAGTTATACTCTCTACTAGTGACTCTGTTGTTATAAAGATGAATCAGGCGATTAAAGACGACCTAAGCTCTTATATATACTGAGATTAATCGAATTCCATAACAAAACCCAATCACTATATTCCGATGTTCAACGACGCGGATTACCAATCAGTTTACACAGTCGATTATAATTAAATCATCAAATCTAAATTCGTATAATATCTTAGAAATTATTATTTTTCTTAAATAAATCCATAATTAACTAATTCTTGTACCAAAGATGATTGATGAGATAGTATTTTTCTGTTTATTTCGTTTGTGAATACAATAACTATTGAACTTATAAATAATCAATCATATATATTATATTATAGCTACATAAGAAATAAGATATGACTTGTACATGTACAGTTTGAAAATGAAAATTTCACGACCTCTGGGGTTACGACATTCCAAATATATTTTAAATCCCCGCTAATGCGCGCACAGTCTTAACAACAACAAAATGCTTATTAAATTGTCACGATAATTGGAGTTAACTTCACTAACTGTGTACAATAATTATCAGTTATGTTATATAATTGGTCATGATAAGACGATATCTTTTATGACTGTAAAATTGAGAAGAAAAAAAAAATTAGATTTTTATCCCCTAAAGTGGATGACATTTATAAATAGACCAAGAAATTCTCTTATTTCGACAAAATCTTAAATGATTGATTACGAAAATGTTAAAGAATTTTATTTTTAACATACATATATTGTATAATAATCCCTCGAGAGGATCCCTTAAAATCAACTTGAAGTTTATGACCTCAACACGACACAAAATAAAATATAAGATTCAACCTACTATACTTATGTACATCTCTTGCTCGACTCGAGTATTTCGATATATAATAACGAGACGAAAGAAATTGTAAATCGTATTAAATTACCATTCTAAATGAAAAAGTCTCAATTTACAATTTTACAAGTCAATAATATTTCAATTAGCAAGATTTTTTATGTGACTTAATAAAAAATCGTGATCGAAGCGATTTTCTTATACATAATCCAACCGTTGTCTTGTGTATACATGCACCAATACCACATCGGGGCGTGTAGGTGGAATTAGATCGATTGGTTTTATTGTTTGTTTTGCGGCGGTCTTGAATTGGACAGAGGTTATCTTGATTGAAGATATTATATTGTTTTAAGAAATTGTTTTTATATAAGACGTGAATCCTTGAGCTTAAGTGTGGTCTAGAATTATTTCGTAATTATGTTGTACGAGTGAACAAAGTTGATGATTGATTAAGCGCGGTTTAAGTGTTTTGTATGCGGATGACTAATTATCACACCACATTTGGACAACTCGCTTCTAAACGAACGCCAAGTGTTAAAGACGTGAAATGTATAAGAATCCGCCTAGAGGGTGCATACGCAAAATTCAAACAGTACCGGAGACGATCAGACCTGTGATTTAAGAACCAATATTACAAATGTAACGTATAACGATTTTAATGTTAGAGGATCGTCTTTGCATTTGTCAGTTTGAAGATCAGTTTGCGGTTTTAAAAAAATCGAATCGTTTAAAGTTGGAGAAAACTATTCAATTCAGAAAATTTAATCATTGAACTAAGTCAATAGCACAGTCCATAGATGGCTCAATAAATAAAACTGTACCTATGGAAGGTACCAGGTTCAGGTACAGATAAAAGTACCTATCAGTACTCCCGTCAGTACTTTAAGCTGGCATGGAGCTATAGTCGCACGTCGCACATCATCGGTTTGGTTGTAAAGGCGTAAGGTAGGACGTGAATAAGCGAAAAGCAATGGGAGTGGGCTACCATGTGATATACCGACGATACACGAAATAAACGGGTTCGATAGGTATATGAGTGCAGTCACACCTGACTGAGGTGAAATTGGAACTCAGTTTTAAAGAAATAAATGTAGGAGCTGTTGTTTGGATTTGATTTCTTTATGTAACTCCTGTTTATAGTAACAATGGATCTCCTATGAAAACTAATTGCTTAGATGATAGACTTTTTAAGTGCTAATATGGGAAGCGATGCACTATTGAGTTTAGCTATTTAAAATATAAATCATAACTGGAGTGTAATATAGGTGCTCATTGTACAAACCAGTAAAGTTTTGAACTGAGAATATCATCGAATGAGGTTTCAAAATTTCCCAATTGGGAAATAAACAAATCGGGTAATGCTTGGGAAAATGTGGTAATTCTTATAAGAGCAGTTGAAAGAAGAAGGAAGACCAGATCAGTTAGAAAAAGGAAATGTATAATTGATATGGTAAATAATAATCTTTGGCTTAAAGTGTGTAAATGGCCTGATGGTGTCGAGGACGTTGACCGAAACTTTACGAACCATTAATACGGATTTAAGCACATCGCACGCGATCAGCTCGACTAATATGTAGCTTAGTGGTAACAGCGCGGCTTGTCTGAAACTTCTTTTACTACTAAGCTACAGTCGGTTATGGTAAAAGGCCGAGACATTTAAGATGACAAATAATATCAAAATGACGAAATCTCTTTTAGAACCTAACCAATAATATAATGTGGTGAATATACTATAGGTGACACGAGGACTATAGTAAAAGATGAATTCTATATACCACAACTGGAGGTATACCACAACTGTTAAACCAAACCATTATGCTTTTTCTCCAGCAGTATAAGGAGACGTTTATCGGGAAAGAGGCCGAGGAACTTGATGACGTAGTTCTTATTATATTTCAAGTAGTTCTTAAATGTCGATCGTGAGGAAGTCAGGTAAAGTACAGGATTATGTTTAGATGCCAGGAAACTAAATGCAGCTACAAAGAAATACGATTCTCCTTTGATGACGTTTCCTTTGATGACCTTCTTATTAGACTCGACAGAAATTGTTTTTTTTTCACTATATAAGTAAGTAAAGGCGCAGCTGGTTCAGGACCTACCAGATATAGGTGAGAACCAGTTTTAGCCAAACTGTCAACAATTTCGTTGCCCTCAATGTCACAATGGGCAGGAACCCACATGACCGTTACCTTGTTATTACGACCAAGGAGATTTAGAAATTTCTTACAATCCAGTACCAGTTTAGAGCTGATTAGACGGTTGTTCAAGGAGTTAAAGATAGTTTTACTATCCGTACAAAATATAATCTCTTTGTCGTCGGCCACGAGATTAAAAGCAGACATCACGCAGTGAGTAATCGCAATTAATTCCGCTTGATGAATAGTGCAGTAGATCCCCAGACTGCCAGAGATTCTCAGATCATGCGAAGGACAGTAGTAACCAAAGCCTGTACCCTGTTCAGTGACAGAGCC
The DNA here is from genome assembly GCA_963932295.1 of Tipula lateralis. Taxonomy (NCBI): domain Eukaryota; kingdom Metazoa; phylum Arthropoda; class Insecta; order Diptera; family Tipulidae; genus Tipula; species Tipula lateralis. The sequence goes on from OZ010738.1 coordinate 56,250,193, forward strand.
ATCTGAAAAGAATACAAGCGATTCGGATATCTATTTGAGAAAATCTGGTGAGAACCACATATCCCTGGATGGATAAAACACCTCAAATGATCTATGGAAATTAAAGACAGGCAGAAGCCTATCAGTTACCATGTCAAGTTCTGGCATAACCAGTTTAAATTCATTAAGAATAGATCTATGGCCTGAAATAGTGCCGAGAGCATTCCACGCCCCAACACTCCTCAAGCGAAAGGCCGCCGAACAAGCTGTACCTAAAATGAAGGATTGTAACTGGGGTAGGGAGAGAATTAGCTCCACAGCTAGGAGCGGAGTTGAAGCCATGGCTCCAACTCCACTCTAACAATTGAAGATTTAACTTTAACCACTGGCCACCAAACAACAGATGCATAAATTAGCATTGGGAGAACCAGTGATTTGTAGATAAAATAAAACATTTTGGGGGATAATCCCCAAGATTTACCAAAAGCTCTGCGGCATTGCCAAAAAATAGCAGTGGCTTTTTGTAGTTTAAAATTCAGATGATACTTCCAAGAAAGTTTGTTATCCAGAAAAATTCCAAGGTGTTTGACGTAGGCTGAGGTATTAACCTTACAACCAAAAAGTGATGGTACAGAAAAAGCTGCAGTGTTCCTACGCCTTGTAAATATAACCAAGTCGGTCTTAGATGGGTTCACATGTAAACCCTTATTCAGACACCACCGTTCTATAATGAGAAGAGCGTGTTGAGTTAAATCTGGTAAGACATTCAGATGCTTCCCTGAAACTGTCAGAACCAGATCGTCAGCATAACTTTGGGCGACAAAACCGGAATCACGAAGATTCACAAGAAGTTCGCCAATGACCAGAAGCCACAGCAGGGGTGAAAGCACACCTCCCTGCGGGCATCCTCTGGAAGCCTTGACTGAAATAAAGGTATCCTCAACCTCGTATATTGCAATGCGAGATTCAAGCATACATTTAATCCACCTGATAATGTAGGGTTCGATACCAAATTTAGTACATCCATTCGTAATCGAGGCGAATGAAGATCAAACGCTCCTGCAATATCCAGAAAAGTGCCCACAAGAAACTCGTTGCTGTGCATAGATCTCTCAATCCTAGTTACGAGTTCATGGAACGCAGTCTCACAGGATTTGCCAACTCTGTAAGCATGTTGCCTATTACTGAGTGAAGCGGTAACTAAATGTTGGTCTCTAATAAATCTATCAACAATTCTTTCTAAAGATTTCATAAAGGTTGATGATTGACAAATAGACCGAAACGAGTTGGGGTCGGCCTAGTCTGACTTGCCAATTTTAGGAATAAAAATTACTTTACTTCTGCTCCAAGATTGTGGAACAGAACTAAAAGCGATACATGCCTGGAACAGATGTAGTAAATGTTCCTTAATGAGAGGAAATCCATGCTGTAATACAGCAGCAAATACAGCGTCAGGACCGGCAGATTTGAAGGGTTCGAAAGAGAAGACGCTCCAACGTAGGACCTCATAATTAATTTATCTACAGGCTAGGAAGCTGTCCCAATCAGACTGAAGATTAGATCTTCTTGTCTTATTCTTCAGCTTTCTTGTAGTCTTCCTTAACTTTTTTAAAGTGGAGCACCAGAATGGTTTGTTCTGAGTTTTTTGGTTCGAGACAAGTGGACACGAAGTTTCAAACGCTGTTGTAATAGCTTTAGACACACCAAAAGCCTGCAATTCTAAGTCCACAGACGAACAAATCTTCATAGATGGTTCGAGTAAGGAAACAAGCTCTCGAGAGAATATCATTCGTCACTCTCCAGTTTAAAATAAATTTCGTGAAGGACATGGAGCACAAAATAATGTCAATTACCTCCCTGCGGGCAGCGTTAACAAAAGTTGGTTCACCTAGAGCAGAACCTCTGTTATTAGTGTTGGTACTTCCCCACAGAAAGTGATGTGCATAAACATCACAACCAGCTATCAGAGGAATATTTTTAGCCTTACACCAGCTCACTAGGTATGTTAAATCCTCAGAAGGAGGTGGAGTAGCGGAATCGTAAGGAAAAAATAAAATGAAGCAATAACCACTTCAGTTAAGTAATGCGCGGAGCTGCAATATTAACCGAACTACACTCTTCAATGAGAGATGCATTAAAACTCTTTGAGATGCATATGCACGCTCTAGTTTTCGCGGTAGAACTCTTTTACTTATAAGAAGTCTTTTACTCTTGAGTTATTTTACTTATCTTCTTAGTAATTCACTACGGATCCTATATAGGGTATCAACCTGATGACATCATTAAATGACTGCTTAATCGAAAAACGAAATCCATCTCATTATGCATCTGCTCTATTTTATTATTAGTAGCAAAACTCCAAATTATTCCTCCGAAAGTGCTCTAATTATATTGGGGTGACTAATTTCTCCCGCTTAGTCAATAATTCAGGCATGTTGTGGTATGAGATGAACTGTATATGTTAGTACCCACCCATACTGTATATGTTAGTGCCCACGTTCGCCCACCTTTGTTACAGAAGGAGATGAACTTCCTGGAAATATCTAAACCGTGAGAAGAGAACTGACCATGATTTAGAGAAGGTGGACCGTTCCATTGTGAGAAGTTATTTTGGTCCTGTAGCATAACCAACCGGTGTAAAATAAATAAATAAAAATTAAAGAAGGCGGAAGTTATTCCAAAATTCACTGCCAACTGAGGGTCCATAGTTCAACCCACATACACTTACTCTTTGAAAATACCCATAAGCTTCTTTCTCTGCCACAAGGGTGGAAGGTATAGAGGGTATGCATGACCTGTCGACAATGTCGCATGGAAGACCATTTGCTATTGAACACCCTCAATTTTGTTCAAATGACATCTCGATGCCTGCACTATAGGAAGGCATTTCAGAGAAATTGTGTCACAAAAATCGTAAAAGATCACAATCAGAATCAACTTATTGGTTAATCAGTGACAAAACCTTACTAGGTCGCTTTGTAACAACCGGAAATACGGATAAGTTGGTGCATATTTAATTTAGGCAATTTGGAAGGTTGCCATTTGTCCATATAAGCGTTGTGATAGATGATTGGTAAAGCAGTACATTGCTCTCTAACATATGGTATACGAAACTGGAGTTGCTTTATATAGAACTGGCGTTGATGATAATCAAGTTGAAGTAGTCAAGGAAGACAAATCTACAACAGCAGAAGTCTAAACTTCAAAATAAAATAAAAGCAACAAATGATCTGGTTAGTCCTAAAAACGTTATCGGAATCATATTGGTGAACATATGGATCCAATATCTTTCAAAAGTAAAATTGATACAAGTGTCAATTAAAAGGCCAAGAATTCTCGCTCTGTTTAAATTAGATTCAATGTAATTGCAATCTTATTCACACACTTCGTGAAGTTACATCCCATAAAAAAAATAAATATCCATCGGGTAATAATAATTTTATCCCACCCCCGGTTTTTAAAAATTATCCCAGAAAATTGTATAATTTATGAAAATGATCACAAGATTGAATACGATAGTTATGGTTCATGGGGGCCGTAAATTGCAACATATACATTTGGGGTTGTAGTTTTGCACATAGTTTATGAGGATTGATCATAAAAGTCGTGGGTTCTGCAAACCGTCAATTTAACAAGTTCGGCCATATAAAGAGTCCGCCAAATAACTTTTTTATTTAAAAGTACAATCCTTCCGGTTAATAATGGAAAAAAAATGTCATTCAAATGGCTGCCTCGGCTGGCCATGCAGTAGCCTACACGGTCGGTCCAATTTTTAAGGACATTATCGATTGTGTGCAGCTGTATTTCACCAATGGCTTCACGAATATTGTCCTTTAAAGCGTCAATTGTCTCTGGCTTGTCGGCGTAACACTTATCTTTGAGGGCACCCCACAAATAATAGTCCAACGGTGTCAACTCGCAGCTCCGAGGTGGCCAAACGACATCAGCTCTGCAGCTGATAATGCGATATTCAAAATGCGATCATTGGATGGTCAGTTGGTCTCAATTCCTGAACCAATTGGACTTTGTATGGCGTCATACCAAGGTCTTTATGCAAAATTCGTCTCAATGATGTCTCCGAAATGTTCAATTGTTGAGAACAACGGTAAATTGATGTTGATGGCGCATCACGCACACTTTCTGCCACAGTGTCAATATTCTCGGGTGTACGCACTGGTTTTGGCTCTTCACGCTTTGGTTTATCGATGAGGATGCCAGTTTCTTTCACTTTTTTCACAAGATAACGAACATACGGAGCTGACGGTGCTTCTCTTCTTCCAAAATCCGTACGCAATTTTCGCACACATTCTGCAACATTACCATGATTTTCAAAGTAATGTCGCAATATTTCCCAGCGTTGTTCAAGCGTATACACAACCATATTCGTTCAGCGGAAGGATAAAACTAATTATCTGTCAAATCAGACATGAGCTAAGTGTTACCATTCACGAAATAAGCACTAGTTGAAAAAAAAAACTTTAGATGGTGGACCCTTTAGTTCAACAACTAAAGTGTTCATGTAATTTAGAATAAAATATGGTAGTCTTTTCAAGGCGCCCCAATGAGTTCTGGAGATATATTAAAATGGTTTTTTTACACCGAGGTGTGAAACAAAGAAGTATACTTGTTTATCAAAAATGAAAAGTAAATACATTAACCGATACTAAGCCGAATACAGCCTATAGTCTAAGTCCTCTGTTAGTCTATGTCAACAATTTATTATTATGCTTGTAAAGAGTGCGAAGCTTTTCAATTTAAATAATTTACTAGGCATCCTATAGGGTATCGATCTGATGACATCATGAAATGAATGCTTAACCGAAAAAATGTAATCCATCTCATAATGCATCTGCACTATGTATTTTTTATTATTAGGTACAAAACAAATTATTCCTCCGAAAGTAATTTTCCGTCTGATTGATTATGTATATTGAGGTACCCAATGAAATATTCTCAAAAAGCTACTTTCTCTTCCACGATGGTGACAGGTAGGGAGTAGTATGCACGAATATCACCTGCCGACAATGTCACATGCGGTTCTGTTCACTAAATGACTCTTATTAAATGAAAACCACACTAGGAAGGCATTTCAGAGAAATTGGGTCACAAAAATCGTAAAAGCTCACTTACAGAATCAATTTATTGGTTAACCAGTAACAAAACTGAATAGATCGCTTTGTAATTACCGGAAATCCGGGAAAGTTGGTACATAGTTATTTTCAAAATTTGGAAGGTTGGTATATGTCCATAAGCAATGATTTGTAAGGCAGTACTTTGCTATCTAATGTACAAGATTTGATTATCTTCCTATTTTTTGTTTTTTTTTTTTTTTTTTTTTTTTAACGGTTTTTACAGGCCATTATTGGCCCGTACCGTGTCAACAATCTGACTCCATCGGTTTCGATCACGAGCCAACTCTTCAAACCGTTGTAGGCAGTTTGAAGAAGCCAGATCGCTCTCTACGCCGTGGAGCCATCGTCGCCGACAGCGACCCCTTCGCCTTCTCTTCCTTTATCTTCCTATAAGCCTGTTATAAAAAAAACTGTAGTTCGTGTTAGATATATTCACAGATATCTATAAAATAGTAGCTTCCAGGGAGAAGTTGCTATATAGAAGTGGAGTTGATGATAAACAAGTTGAAGTAGTCAAGGAAGACAAATCTAAAACAGCAGAAGTCTAAACTCCAAAATAAGCTGTTCTTTGAAAGAGTATATTGTCAGGTGTCTACTGCACCTTAAAAAGCATTATAATGAAATAACAGTAACAAATGAACGGGTAAGTCTTAAAAACGTCATCGGAATCATATTCGTGAACATTTTGGATCCAATCTACTTCGAAAGTAAAATTGATCCTTAGTGTCAATGAAAAGGCCAAGAATTCGCGCTCCGTTTAAATTTGATTCAATGCAATTGCAATTGAAGTGTGTGTGAAATTAGCCTAGATTTCCATCCCGGAAAAAAATTAAATGTTCATCAGGAAATAATAATTTCATCCAAACCCGAGAGTATCCCAGAAAACTGTAAAATTTATCAAAACTATCACGGTAGTTGTGGTTCATGAGGATCGTTAATTTAAGAAGTTGGGCCATGTAAAGGGTGATCCATTTAAAAGTTAAAATTTAAAATTGCAATTAAACAAAAACGGTTTGAAGTTTTTCCAAATCTATTTTTTTTGATTTGAAGTACAATTGTTCCTATTAGAGATGGAAAATGTTTTCATTCATATGGCTGCCGCGACTGGCCTCACAGTTGCCTTTTCGATCGGACCAGTTTTCGAGCACTTTTTAGAGTGTATGGGGTTATATTTGTCTCTGGTTTTCGGCATAATACTTGTCTATAACGGCGCCTTCCAGAATATAGTTCAATGATGTTAAATTGCAGCTTCTTGTCGGTCAATTGACATCACTATTTCGACCAGTTAAACGACCATCAAACGTTTGACGCAATAAATCGATTTTGGTATGAGATGTGAGGCAAGTTGTACCATCCTGTTGAAACCAAACATCGTTTGCATCAATACCATGAAGAGAGGACGCCAAAAAATCAGTTATCATGGTAAAATAGGTGTCTCCATTGTCCGTAATGATTGCGCCATCCAAATTCGATATTTTTATCACTGTACAAGCACGCTCACGTATTGGCGCATCAACAATGAAACCAATTTGACGAACTTTAACAATAAACTTGCGTATACCGGGCACTATTCGCGTCCAAATTTTGCACGATATTTTCGTGTAATTTCCGCCCAATTGCTTTTGTTTTGGAAATAAATTTCCAATAAATCTCAACGTTGCTGAAGCGTAAATCGATTAATTTCTTTCAGTGGAGATAGTATTCTGAATATTGTGACAGAATAGAATGACATAAGTATTGCCAGATTCAAAATAACCGGTCGGTTAAATTTAAACCGATAAATGGCACACCAATTACTTATGGGCCTATAGCTTCTTCTCAACATATGGCTAGTTTTGTAGTTTTGCTCAATTGTGTTGCATTCGTTATATTAAATTCACGGCTACGAAAAACATATTTGAAATAGATGATTTAAACACATCAATATGAATGATCTTAAAGCTCAAATTTTGTTGTGGACAGTTAAACAAAATATCATATGTAGCAAAACCAACCAACACCTTTAGTTATACTAATGTATAACCCATACAGGTTCCATCAAAGTCTGTTGGTGCGAAAAAAAACATTTGGATCGATTTAAGAAACACCCGCATATACCAATTATACCTATGCGTACACTTCATGCATCCTGCCGGTAAACATTAACATGAGCTTTTAGGTTATGTTATAAAATTCTAACCCCACATAATAATATATAGTTTTAGTTCTGAATGTACACAACAAACGATATGCAGAAATGAATGGCATGCGATTGATTTAGTGTTGAACTAAAATTCACGGTATATAATTGCATAAACTAACCGCCCATTTAATTTTTAACTAGTTTCTATATTATAAGTTTCCGTATATTATTTCCTAAATAACAAGGTGATTATTTTATTTATTATTTAAAATTAATATTTCGTGTAAAAAATAGTTTTTTAAAACTTTAACATATGTATATGTATGGTATGGTTGGGTATACAAAAGACTAGACTTGTATTCGCCAAAAAAACTAGACTTTTTGTCTCGATAATTTATAATATTTGTTTAACGTCTATTTATTTATTTTTCTAGCATTTATTTTTGCGTTATTTATAATAATATAAACAAGTTAAATAAATATTATACAACGTCTTATCTCGTTTTGTAGCTATTGTTGTTGTTTCACTTGAGAAATAAATCTTCAATTAACCTCAACATCATCAATCAAAATATTTGTTCAATAACTCGTCGTATACGAGCATATATGGTTTTTGCTCGATTTGTATGTTGTGTGTTTGTACGTATGGCTGAATGAATTAATTAAATATTGACATACAAAATTAAATAAGAAGTACAAATATAATAAAAATAATTATTATTACGAGTATTATTGAGGTTTAAGAGAAATTTACACCTTTAACCGAAACTAATTTGAATAATTCAAAAATTTAATAATTTTCTTAAAGATGATTTTGATTTTAACAAATTAACTCATCGCTCGTGCACAGTAAAAAGTGAAATTTTAGTTGTTTTTATAACCTGTGTGGTCGAAATTAAAAACAGTTTCGATCGCTTACAGTTGAGGAGAGAACCGCAATTCTAATAAAACGTTGATTAGTGCGCAAACAACGTTCGTTGGAGTTATTGAACTGGTGACGTGCGCGTTGCAATTTAATAATTTATTTATATTTAGACACTTTATTTTTTGAAACCATTACGATCAGCTTTCAACACCGACGTAAGTTGATCTTGGGCCGTCCTCTCCCCTTGCTCTTTCTCCACCTTCCCAATTAGCAGACAAATTTATTATGATTTTGGGCGCCAGCCTGCGCACACGAAAGTGGCCAACTCAGTTTGGTTGGCCATAGAGACCTTCGGGCTGGGTGTAAGAATTGGGAGGTTATGCTGTTGAGATATGGAGTTTGTAACACAACGGATTTGGAAGGCGGAAAATAAAACTACTAAGCGAAATGCACAGCGATCGTTTGCGTTCCATTCGATAATCAATTTGATCCACGTGGCTTGGCGCGAGCCCCTTCACTTGCTTATTTTATTTTATGTCGACCACTCGGACGTCTTAGATCATTGTTTGAGTTAATTCAATCTCTTTTTCATTTTTTTCACACTTGTTCAATCTTCCACACACCAAAAAACTCAAGCCAAAAAAAAGCCTCGCGTTCCACAACAAACATCACCTTATATAACTTACCCGTATAACACTGTACATCGGGCAGTAAGTTATAAGAGCAGTAAGTCTGCTCTTTCCGCCATCTATGTTTCAGCAAAATATTCAGGGTATTCAGGGTTGCAAAATATTCACGGTTGATTATCATTCGGTTACCGACTTGGCAATACGTCAGATCAATATTTGACATTGATCTGACGTGTTGTGTTGTCTTGTGTTATAATTCGTCATCTTTTTTTTTGATAATCGTGAATTTGTGTTTATGTTACTAAGAATAAGTTTCTGTTCCCGCCCAGGTGGCGCAGTGGTTAAAGCTATAGGTGAAGGAACACCACTATGACACCCTGTTGGAGTGCAGAACTCATGGGCCGACCCATCTTCCATGTCAGCACTATAGGCTGGCACGGAGCTATGCCATGTGCAGATGGTAAGGAAAATCAGACCCATAGCCGTGCGTCCTTGAATTGGCTGTAATGGCGTCAAAGCAAGGACGTAAATAAGCGAATCGCGAACAAGTAGGGAGTACCTTGAGCCTCAAAACAGATTAGAGATTATATAATTAAACAAATTAATGTCTGTTTATTGTGATTATTGTTTTTTTTTGAATGTTTACTGTAATGCGTGTCGTGTGTATTGGCGGCCGGTCGATGCACCTACATATATGTTATATCCTATTCATGTTCTTGTTCATATTTCATGTTATATGTATGTTATACGCCTGTTGCGGATACGAGTGTTTGTGCTTATCTTCACCGGTAAGTATTTCGTATTCGTGTGTTCGCCAGTGTTTCGTATCCAGTCTCTTTCCTGTTTGTTTGGATGTGATTTATGCCGCAATTTCCTCCGCCTTGTCATTTCAGTTTGTGATCATTTAATCTTGGACAGATCAGTGCCTAGGAAAGGTCGGGATTAGATACAGGGACCGAGGTTTCTACGACCAATCGGTCAACAGGTATGTAGATTTTGTTTTACCCATTTATGCGTGATTTTAATATTTTCATTTTTTTTCAGACCCCGTTTCAAACCATACCCCCGTTTGAGAGGCACTGTCGGACTGTAAATACAAAGATTGACCAACCTTTAATTTATTAGTGCTATGAAATGGCCCAAATACTCCGTATTTGGATTCGTTTTGGCTCACAATGTTAAGATCTTAAAAAAATCACGGAAACCAACAAGATGGTATCAAGTCTTAAAAATTAATGAAACGTGCACTCGATAGTCTCTGAATTGCCAAGCTATATCCAGACGATCTCTTTCTTTTAGTCGGCCATATCTAAGCCTTTTTAATAATTCCCAGTCTTCCTCGTTATTTCGATGAGTAAATCACGACGATGGTTTGGATTCGGTACATACCAGAGCGCATCTATCAAAGTTCGAAGTGATCGTGACTGCATTTTTCAAATTTTAAAAAACTTTTCGGTAATTGTGCTCGGGTTATATCTAGCGAATCTATACTTCATTTTCAAGTTCCTGTTTTGAAATACGACTCTGTGATCTTGTTGCACGATTCCGTGTTCTTCTCTCAGTCCAAACTGATTTTTCAAACAGCTTCGAGTGATAAGGTAAGTATAGCTGATTTGCCAATATGAATTAATTTTTATTTAATCTCTGCCAGGTTTCGGAATCATTATAAAACATGACGTTTGTTTGACATGGCGCCACTTTTATTTGACTGGTTCATTGGAATTTTTTTTTCTTTTTTTTTTTATATATTATATATTACAACTGATATTTACAAATCATCGTAATTTAAGTATCATAAGTGTATACCCTGTTGGAGGGTTATAACCCATTGGTTAGTCCCAATAAAAAATCACAACAGCAATCAATACCAGACGGTTTCCTTTTTCAGATCCCTATGAAGGTTGGCGTTTTTAATGCACCACGGATCATTCACCATGTTCCGTAGAATCTCATTTTGGAATATTTGTATCATTTTTACATTTGTCTTCTTAGTGCAGCCCCATAGCTGGATACCATAAGTTCAAACTCATTTTAGGATTTGCCGGTATAAAAGCAGTTTGTTATGCAGTGTTAGCTCAGATCTCCGCTCTAAGAGCCGATATATACATACATTTTTTGTATTTAATGTTAGTCTCCGCTACTTTTGTCCTAACATGCTCTTTCAGAATAGCTTTGAGGTATTGGTGTTCTTTCCCATGCAGCCTGTTGTATTGTTTATGAGCAGGTCCATCTCATGCTCCAGATGCTGAGGTGTTTTAATAGGTACTGCTAGGTTTGTATTCTCTTCAATCAGTTGCCGAAAGTGGTCCCAATTAGTTTAATGATCGTGCTATGATCGTGTTAATCGTGCACTGTATGGTTTTTTGATTACTGTTGCACTTATGGTCATTAATACTGGTGTATGATCAGATAAATGATCAGCACGACTTTCAATGTGTATATAATTGTGACATTACCCTTTTGTCACATAAAAGTCTATGAGATCCGGAATTTTGTAACTATCTGTGGGCCAGTACGTTGGTTTACCAGCAGAATGGAACTCGCAGTTAAACTTTCGTGCAGCCTTAAATAATTCTTTTCCTTTGGATGATGATACTCTTGAGCCCCAGTATGTGTTTTTGGAGTTTAAATCACCCCCAATGATGAATTGATGTCCCAATATTTTAAACAATGAGATACAATCTTCTTTTTCTAGCTTATGTCGATCGAGGTGGACAATATATTGATGCTATATTGTACTCCTGATTATTAGTTATTTGCACTGTTATTCCGACTACTTGCATTTTGGCTTCTTCAACTTAAAAATAAATGAATAAATGGAATTTCTTGACTTCGAATTTGCTCGTTAGGTTTAAACACTGCGCTAAGGCGTTTAGCAAATATATATGCTTTCTTTAAATCTCTTCTTGCCCAGATTCCGTCAGAGAGAGTATTGATCGGTTCACCTTACATTTAGCTTTCCATCATGAGAATTCCGTTGCTTAAGTAGCTGTGAGTCCCTTCAGGTAATCTTGAAGTTCTTCGTCACTTTCTTTATTTAACGTTGATTTAAGAGTAGATGGCCTGTGGAATTTTTTTTGCCTGCAGATTGGCCGTTTGGTTTTGGTGGCCACGCCACAAATCTGCGTTTAATAATAGTTCGTACACAACAGTTGAATTTTTCTTATGGCATCTCTCATTGAATTATATTTGATAAGCACATAATGTTCACCTATATTTTATTGGCTTTTAGAAAACAAAACAAATGTAACGAGTTCCAAGACCAGAGCTAAAAATAGAATACAAACAGGTCTATATTTTATTGGCTTTTAGAAAACAAAACAAATGTAACGAGTTCCAAGACCAGAGCTAAAAATAGAATACAAACAGGTCTGAATATAGAAGACTGTTAAAACGTTTCCATAATTCCCGTCTCCAATCACGTATTGGAACTTGTTCACTAGGCTTACCATTGTTCGTGTCAGAGTATGAATCAGTCCCAATGGCAACAAATCTAACCTAACACTCAACATTGTGTCGTTTCTTTACATCAAATTAAAATATATTCAATAAACCTCTGCGTGGAGGTATCTTTACGAAACCTTATAGTAAATCTCATGTTATAAGTCAATTTTCAAACCAAGAAGAAAACTTTCTTTTCGTTTTTATTTAATTCCATTATCATATAAAACCACATAAATATTCGATTCGCCACAATTGACATAAAGTGTGCAAACTAAATGCGTTGGAGTAAACAAGGTATTATTGAACTAAGGCTGACCAATCTTATCAGTGCTATATAAAATGTCAAGAAGCTATGTAATGTATGTTTCAACTGACAATGGTGTTCATAGTAAATCACGAAAAACTCGGTGGTGCTTCGGCCTCAAACCACATTTGAAAATTCGAAACCAAAATGCAGGATGCTTTCGAAATGAAAATGAGCAGGAGATTTTTTTTAAATTACGAAAATTCCATGAAGAATATTACTCTTTAAGTAAAGCCATAACATTAACAAAAACACACAGTAAATTACATAAATTGTAAATAACATGTAAAACACGAAGACAACAATATCAGCAGTGCCATCTGTTTTAAAATGTCAAAAATCTACCGACGTTCCATTTCCATTAATTAACAATTAACATTGGTAAATGGAAAAATGCGATATGGGATTTTTTTTCGATATCAAAAAGTCCTATCCGCCACGAATTTTACTAAAGTGAAAATGTTTGGTCGAATTTGTCAAATGTAAGCATGAAGTTAGCAATAGCGTACTTAGCAATTCACTTACAGTTGCTAAATTTTATTTTGTTGGTGTGTTTTATTTGACCTATGACTTGTCTTATGAAATCTGGTTCCTTAAACTGTGGAGCATTTAAAACATACAAATTCGAAAACACAAAATTAGTCGGATTTTAACATTCGATTTTCGGAAAATCGGATCTATAGTTTGACTTTTTTCGATACCGATATCGAATTTTCGATAAGCTTAAAGGTTCACGTTATTAGCTGGAAAAGGATTTTTTTCCTTTACCCCAACCAGTTATTTAAGGTAATAATTTTTAACGAAAAAAAGTTTGCTCTGTTAATTATTTCACAAATTCTATTGGTACAATAATAAGGTTTTTGAACATATGGTGCTATAGTTAATTGTATTCGATAAGAGATGGCAGACGCGTCAGTTTTTTTTACAAAAAATCATTTTTTACGATTTTTACGTGGAAAAAGCAGTGCAAATTATATCTTATAATTTACACGCTCAAATCTTTCTACAAACGATCATATTGAGGATGGTTTTGGAAGCCGTGCTTCAAATCTTGCTTTTCATTATTAAATAGTCTTAAAACCTCTGACACATATTGTGTACCGCTAATATCAAAGTTATCCTTTTCATATATAGGGCCACCTTCAATTAAGATTACATTACAAGTTCACTAATACCGAGAGATAGTGATCTCACTTGTCAATACTTCATCGTTCATAAATCTCCTGTCTTTACCGTATATAAACGAATATGACAATTCCATCGGATGTATAGACGAGAAAACCAATTAGGTTATTTACTAGCTTACCTAAAGGGTTAAATGCGGAACATATGATTAAACAATATTTAGGTGAAATAAATGAAGTCAAAACTACTCCTTCACTGTAAGTAATTGTGGCCCAGATCCTGACAAACATCAAAAGTCGTGATAATGCACAACAATTGAATCATTCCTATATCACTCATCGAATTATATTTGATTGGCACATATTGGCACATGTATTTGATATTGGCTGGCCTTAAGACGCTTCTGCATCACACTTATCTATATCCTTTGTTTGTAATACGATAATGGTTCTTAAACCTTTGTAATGTGAAGAAACAAGTAGAAGATCAGGCACATCAGAAATGCTAAGACCATTGTGAGACTTATATGTCTCATTTCCTTCTTAAATATAAAATTTGCCTATGAGTCACTTCCTGAGATGATTGAACATGGAATCAATAAATTATATCCACCAGATTGGGTTTTCAGTTGTGCTTCCATACTTGGTCAAAACAAACTATCTAATTTTTTTCATTATAATCGAATAATGTCAAGACATTTATAGGGAATTAGATCTGTAATGAACTAATGAATCACTATAGACTGAGATAATATTGTCCCAAAGTATAAGTACACGTTTTACTGTGTGTAGACTTCTATTACAAGTTATTTTGGTATATACAATTAACCATCATCTGCTGAAATTAGAGTTTTGTAATATATGCTTGCCTTTTATTTTCGCAGGTAAAATATGCTTAAGTGTAGTCACAATCTGTAATTAATGCCCTACAGTGCAGTAATAAGTCAAACTCTTCCTATATGCAGAACTTGAAACATCAACCAAACGGTTAAAGCTGCAGCTGTTGGAGTGGGAGGTACAGTGTTCAAATTATTATATATAAACTGGGTGTAAAAAGGATAGATGAACACATCTGACGCCAATTGGAGTGCAGAATTCATGAGCTAACCCAATTTTATGTGAACAGTTTGTCATTGTATGTGATTAGACTATCTTCGGCAGACTCAAGAACATGTTAATCGTTGATTATTTTGGTAGCGTATCGACCACTCAATTGAAACGAGCATCATTCGACTCAAATTTCTGAATGATGCTTTGCATTTCGAAGTATATTAAGTTGAGTTTATACCTCACTTGGGCGTAATGTTCTAGGCTCAAGTATATATTAACCTTTTATTATGTTAAAGTTTAATGTGAACTTAGAAAGAGTTAGAAGTGATTAAATCCCCAAAAATACCGCAAAAGTTAAGTTAAGTTGTTGTGGCTGCTATCGCACACTTAGACCAATTTTGATCCGCTTTGATACCACTCTATACGGCTATAGGTCCGAGTCTTTTCCTAGAACCATCTGCGCATTGCATAGCTCCATGTCAGGCCTATACGACAGATGATCCAGATATGTTCATTTTTCACCACCGATCCATTTTGCATCCTGCCTCGAATCGGATTCGAACCCGGGTACCGCCCACTCTAAGCTTTAACCAATGCGCCACCTGGGCGGTAAAAATACCCCAAAAAATATTTAAATACTTAGAAAGAGTTAGAAGTGATTAAATCCCCAAACTTTGGATGCAACGGTTGGTTTGAGTTAAATCTGATAATCGAGTTAACTCAAACCAACCGTTGCATCCAAAATGCACTAGAATCTCGCCTACACAAAAATGATTTTAAGAATCCACCAAAGAAACCGCACTACATAATTTTTCAGTTCCATTCACAATGTGGCACTCTCGATCTGTCACATATACTTACAACGATAAAATACCTTTAAAAGAAAGAAACACCAACTATATTTCAATTCTTGCGTACGAACCTTAAAAGATCATCCAGATAGTTGAATTCAGTATCACGCCCCGCTTTCTAAAACTGAAGCTTACGATTGTTCTTGTCCATCTTCTATTTAGATATAATCACGTTACTTCTTCATTCTGACGAATTAGGATTAGAATTGATTTTTCGTCATATTTGTGATACGGAAGTCTGCGAAGAGGAAACCGTGTCTGCATTTGATTTAATTCGAAATGGGTATGATAAATTTGCCTCTATAAAACGTTCGAGATCAATGACTCCCGGAACAACTTCACAGGCGGCAAGATACCTTAATACTACTTTTATACCAGATATTTTTCTCGTTAGCGAAATCGGTTAAACAATTTGTGTTGTACGGGGACTTTAACATCTACTCGGTACTCACATCTATCAACAAAGGTTTGGAGCAAAGTATAGATAGAGCTTGTTAAATCGTGGTTTAAAATTATCGACGAGTAATGGACAGGTTTTAGGGTACAATAGAGTAGTCGATGCGTCAATGCCCATCTCCCAACAAAAATAATTAAACTTGAATTACGAGATCAAAATCTCATTTCTTACGATTAGAAAATCGTGTCGTAATCTAAGTACTTAAAAGCTTGTAATGGGGATGAATGAGTTATGATGACAATTTTGGCAATCAGGTATTTACTATACATTGGGAGTTGAAATTTTATTTACAAACTTTGAGAAAACAGTAATTGCCGTGAAATAGTAAACTTTTATGCTGATACAATAGCACGTATAATTCATTGAATAGTGCGACAATGATAAACATACCACCATCCACACACACTCATATAACATCATAAAACTTTGAGAAAAACACATCTTCAAACAGTGAAAATCCTTTTAAGTTTGTTCGCAAACAAACTCTAAATCAAAAACTTTTCTCTTGCATCGTTGATTTGAAAATCCTCTTTTAAGTATACAAAAACTCAGGAAAAACATCAAGACCTGTTCCATAATTTTTCATCTTTACAAAAACAAAACACCCATGTATTACGAGATATATATATACAGCATCACTGAGATGATGTTGATGATTATTATTGTTTGAGATATATATAATTTATATGTAGTAAATATCCGTCTTCTTATTTTTACGTGACTTAACAGTTTTTTTGTTTTGTATTTCCTTCTTATAGAAAACTTTTGCTTCCCCAAAAAAACAAAAATAAATTGAAGATAAACAAATATAGATTTTCTCTTGAACAACAACATCGAAAAAATTTATACCAGGAAAATTGCTTACAAATCATTTAATAATTTCCGTCTTTCCCCCCTCCCGCATTTATATCATTTTGTGTTATGAGATAAGCAATTATATTTCATTTAATCAGTTTCAATGATACAACAGAAATTACATGATAAAGTGAAAATCCGCATACTTATCAAAATATAAAGAAACAACTTTTCATCCCAAAGTTCTCTAATTAAATATTTTTCGTTTCGTTTCTATACACAACGGAAGTAGACCGAAATCGATTTACTACCGCACCGGTTTATTTACGCGTCCACGAACTTTTGGAAAATGAATTCAAGATGTTGCGGTTATTTCGCGATTTTATTCTCGTACACAATGAAAACCAAAATAATTATAAAAGTCGAGAATGATTCTACTAGACTGCGGTGCGCTGCTTTATGTATATACCTCAACTGTGGAGTAAGACCTAGACATACTAAATACAAACCTCTACCAGCCTTTCCAAACCTAGGGCAACCCCTACTTTTAGCGAGCTATTTCAAGCCACAGTTACAATATCCACAGTACATTCTAGCCGAAGGTGACAAATTTCTGTAGCCCTGATTTTTCCCCAGTTAGGCCTTTTCTCAGTTTGTTTCTAAAACTGATTTGTCCAAATGAGCCTCTTCGTCCTTGTCTATATTAACGCAGAAACAGCCAAAACATGTTATTGTCAACTTTTAGGCTGTAGTGTTCCGGTTGCTAAATTGTGAAAAAAGACTACTTAGATTACTTTTAGCAAGGAGACATATTTCTTTGGGCAGAGCTACTGAAGCAGCCTTATAGAATGATAATACTTGTTGTTATACCTTGGCTAGACGTTTCCACTCTGGATGATATCCATATCGTCACCCGAAAACGTTACTAGTTTTGCCTTACTCAGCACACTCTCTTTTTTTCTATTTTCACAGTATGTTTTGGGGCTCGAGGCCCTTCCAACTCTTTCGCGGTTCGCTTATTTACTTCTTTACCTTACGCCATTGCAGTCAAATCGAGGACGTACGGCTACAGGTCCGATTTACGTAGAATCATCTGCCCATTGCATAGCTCCATGACAGCCTATAGTACTGACATGGAAGATGGGTTCATAGATATGTTCATTTACACCATCGATCGAAATCGTTTGATGAATCGAAAGCTTGATCTGTTTGATTTCACCGACATCTGCTTAATAAGGGTGCATCCACTTTACGGTTCTTCCTCGATTAGTTCCTTCCTCTCACTTATTAAGTTGGGTCCTCCTTGTCTGAAGTCGGAATATCAGGATCACACGTCCTAATCCTCTTTAAGTAGTCTTCAAAGCTAGTCAAATATATGAAAGGCAGGCTCGTGCTCTCATTCTTCAGGAAATGAAGTTTATAGCTCTCTGCAGCATTTTACATTTTTCTGAATTGTTTCACCCATCCTCTTGTTTTTTATCATTGACAACCAGTGTTACAATTTGCTTCGGACGTAACTGTAACTTGGAGGTTTGTGTGCCTGGGGATACTCGACTCTTGATTCCGTCTCAACACCCTTGCTTTGACAGGATCTACCTCTTCTCGAGACTCTTCTCATTCGTCACCCTTTGCTATAATGTTCCAACGAATACTTGGGTTTTTCCCATTGGCCCTAAGCCTGGAAAAGAAACAGGCCCATGAATAGATTTTCGTTTGCCTTGATCCACCAAAAACATTGACAAAACAGCAACCTCATATTACTTATTATCATTTTGCCATCTTCTGCTTTCCAAAGATGTTCACCAGATACGTTCGAGTAGGATTCGTCCCTAGCGCCCCACTTAGCAGGTTTTTCATTGCACATTATACAGTAGTTTTATTTACGTCATTTTGTCAATAACTGGCCACGAAACGCTAACTGGATACATAACAAAAAGAACTTATAATGGCAGTATAAACCAATGCACCAGTTACCTTGTTAAGTCTTTCCAAGATATTTGGACTCCAGCTTAGCTTAATATTCAGGAAAGTTGCTCAGAAAATTACCCTGTCATTAAAACCTATAGTGTAATGTTGTTCGGTTACCTGTGGTTACTGACTGTCGTTTTCCGTCCAGTTCCAAGAGACATCTATTGATTACTATTGCCCAGAGTATGAGTGATATCACGACATCTTGCAGTATTTTTTTACCTTTGTTCTCGGGCTATTTTCTGGCTAGTCGTTGAGTTTCTGTCGAAAATTGCGAACAAATAATATTTGTCACAAGACCGCATTCTCTCAGAATGTTCTTTTATCTTTTGTTATCAATAACGGTTCTTTTCTTATCAATCTCGGACCTATGTGCTGACTCGATTTATTCAGTCTCAGAAGGTGAGCTGCTAAAGGACGTGTTGAATGTGGAAGGTTAACTATGAACTTGTTGCTGTATCACAGTAAGATGCTGCCAGTCTTCAATGATCCGCAGGTGTTACTTGTATCGCGCTTTAAGAAGCTTTCTATAGTTGTATATAACCTGGAAGTCTACTCTTTCTTCGAGCTTGTTTTTGTGAGTCTTAACTCGTCACAAACCGTCAACCGTCTTCGCTTAGTTCTCCATCATCATGTATTTAGTGTTTCTTGCGCTATCCATCATGACCATAAACTGAATCCTTCTGACTTCTATCAATGACGGTTAGCGTCAGAAATTGTTCCGTTACGACGACACAGTAACTTTAAGGTTTGTGTGAAAGGCATCACCCTTCACTTTTTAGCACTATTCTCGCCCTCTACTGCCAGTATCAACCTATCCTTGAAAACTCTGCGTCATTGGTCCGGGGTCCTTTCAGGAATGTTGGTTTCTGTCATTGATTTGTCTGTCCTTTGTTTGTGTGCTGGCTTTGGCTATGGTTATTATTGATGATGTTTCTCGGAATCGGATAAAAAGACAGCCTTCTGCACAGCGATCGGAATACGCAGGTAAGGCTAATTGCTATTGAAGGTCACGTGGTATCTAGTGGTATATGACAGTTTTTTCAAAGTGGATTGTACTTGTATGCTCTTTAATTTTTCTCCAAGATTTGTACTGTCATCAGCTCATCCATTTTGCAATATTGGTGACTGCAGATAATGAAGTTAACGAGTACTAAGTACGACAGTTTTTTTAAGGATTGTGGTGTTAGTATTTATCTACCTTATATACCCTCTTAGAGCTTAGCATATATAGATAAGAGAAAGAAAGGAAATTGAAAGCTTTTCACACTCAAATAATACCTCCTTTATACACCAAGCGAAATAATCGAGAGGGTTTACTCAATAAATGGGAATGGTACTGTAGGCTATATAGGATGGTATTTTTATTTCCTAAACTTAAGAGTTTAAGACAAAAAAAAAATATTATTTATTGTCTTGATAAAAACTTTCAATTTTCTTCAATAAATTTTCCTATATTATACGACTTCTCGTATTTTATTAAATGCTAAGATATAGAAAATAAATAAGACAATAAATTATCATAATTCATTTACACTTCAATGCGCAATTTTCTCCAATAAACAAAACACACACAGACAAAAAATACATAAAAAACCTGGCATTCTTACAAGCCTCGGTGGGTTATTATTATTATACGATAATGAGAGGGAAAATAAGGGAGAGTACTTTATGGAAATATGAGACATCCAACTGTGCGCACTCTTGGCTCCTAAAAATGGCATGATAAAAACTTCCCATGTACATACATATATACGAGTACATACACACAACGTTGTCGAATTTTATGCCAAAAACATGTATTTACTCTTCCACATGAAATGGCCTATGTGTACTGATGTCGATTTTAATTAAATTTAGTTCATGCTTTTTGTTGTTGTTGTGTATGAGTAGATTATGAAACGAGGCCCACATATAAATCATAATTTGTCATATTTATTGATTTTAATCAATCCTCAACAAAATTCGATTAAAATTAGAATAATTTAGGATAAATCTTTGATTATGATATTATGTTATAATTATGTTTCAAAACTATGTGTATACTTTGTATATATATGTATGTTCTCATATATAGAGATAATACGGGTTAAAGTACACATTATTATGATATATAGGCACATGCATGATTTATTGGAAATTGAGATTAACAAAATAAAAAAAAATATTAATAATTTGGAAACATAAATGTTTTAATAATCACCAGCCAGCCACCCTATGTATTTTGGATATTTTTAATCAATATTTTAATACCACCCTTGGTGCACAATTATGGTACAGCACTACGCCATGTACATACACATACATATTGGAATGAGCGGAATTAATCGAATATAGTTAGGTCAAGCTATTACGGGCTTGAAAATTGTGTCCTTTTCAGTAATGTACCTTTTGAAAACGGGGTGGCGTCGTCCAATGCATGTTTATATAAACTTAGGACAATATAAATGATCTAGCCAATCGGAATAGGTTGTGATGTCAATCTATTTAAGAACGACAGAATTACTTCGGGATGTATTCGAATCTAGTGGAAGTAACATTATAGTTTGGATGGAACAACTGGAAGAAACAAAATTGAACCATAACTCGTCGATGAGCTTCGCAGTGAAATCAATAAGGCCTAGCTGTTCCAACTCTATAGCTATTAAATAAGCACTACATAGACCGAAAAAACATTATTTGAGATTGCTAATAACCGTAAGAATAACGGTCAACATGCAGGTCTTGCTGCAGCTACTTGGAGCTCAACAACACCATCTGATTGAAACACTTCCTTTAAACCAACAATAGGAACAACAAGAGCATCAGCAGGAACCGCAACTTTAACAACATGAGCAAGAATCATATGAAGAGCTGTTACACAGCCAAGAGGAACGAGTTCATGCAAGAAAAACACTTGGGTAGACTCAGAACAGCTTGATGGGCTGCAATATGCATTCGAGACAGAACCATTTGATCTGGTTTAGAGTGTGGAAGAAATTGTTGCAACAAATTTACAAAGTGAATTTAATTAATTGCGTGGGTTGAAATTGATTAGCTAATAGCACGAGGAACACCAGCAACAACCGTACAAGACAAATTGTCTATCTTCAGTGGAACCTAATATTTCCAGACATTTAGAATTTAGTTCGAAATATCATTGGTTATAGGAGTCGAGCATCAACAATGAACAAATGCCCTCATATTCACCTGTCGAGGATTGATGGATCTACTTAAAATTGATTGAAGCCTTGGAATTCTAAATCACGTACAGGACCAAAACAAGAAATAATTTCAACTGTTGCAAGCCGAAATGGTTCGACTAGTGAACTTGACATATCAGAACTGCCATGCTGTTCACTTTTACTATTCAAATGGAGACTGTAAAAAATCGTTTGGGCTAAACCAAATTAGGAAACTGCAAGCAGTCAAGAAACTACCTCATTTAGATTTTTTGACCGATCAACTACAGATAATGAACAGTGGACCATATAATGAAAATGTGGAAAGCTGAGACATTTTCATTGGTATTGTGAACCACCCGTATATTACGACCCAGCAGCAAGTGGTCGCGAACCAGCGACGGTAAACCACCCGTAGTCAGTTTTGAAGTCTGAATCATAATTTCAAAGACCTATGCAAAGAGGATTATTGTCTCCCTTTAAGTCGAAGGCTGGCAGCTTCGTTCTTAAAAAATCAATTGGAGTGAGAACTTGCACACTCACCTTGGCCACAGGACATCAAGCTATTCTAGGGCCAGACACGGTAGCTTCGAACATTGACAGGATATAAACGTCTCATTAAAAAGAATGATTCGAATCCAATCGTGGACAATGTAGTTTTTAATATGGGATAATCGATATAGAACTTCGAGTTCCGAATTTAGTATTGCAATTTTCGACCAATTATGTTTATGTTCTCAATCATAATTGAACTCAACATGAAATGCTGATATATCAAAATCACGTATCTGTTTGCTTTGAAACTTGATATGTACACAATTACTTGCACAATAACCGTGGATAAATGGTTTACAGATGTTGAGGGTTTTTGTTTGGCTTTTATTAAGAATTTCTATCAAAAAATGTTGTCCTCCTTCTCTGGAACTTAGATATTAGTGACCTGTTACTGAACTTGGAAGGCCTGTTTCAAGGTACTTGTCTACATATATGAATAAACTGCAATTGCACTTGTATGGTCTGAATATGTAAACCCACAGAATTTCGAACTGGTTATGTCCACTGGGAAGAACGTTCTTACTTCAAAAGTCACCATGAATTATCCAACATCCAGCTCTTATGACGAGCAAATGAGAGCCATCATAAATGATGTAATAAGACGGCCAAATATCAATATGCCAGTGAGAGTTATGAAGAAACTCCACTAGTTTACAATTAGGGGTGTACTCACATTATTACTGTAATATCTGAGAAGATAAAGAGTTGGAAGAAATAGTAACTCACTTGCTGTTTTGCTATTCTGTTAAATCGCCTCTCCTCAACAACCTGACAGACCTCAGTGAGATGGATGTTTGAGTTACTCTACGATCCAAGCCGGATGGTTCGATGAGTATAGAATGCCCGTGAATTTTGATGGGATCATTATATGTCTATGCCAGTCTTCGGGAAAATCTCAAAAATGTATCTTCTTCGACTAATTTATTCACAATTTTACTCACTACTTCTCACTGATGGTGGTCGTAATTTCACTCCACATATTCTTGTATACAATCTGTTCGATACGTCAACCATTTCATGATCAAGTACTCGTTTGGAATTCTTTAACGTTTGCTTGGATTAGTGTATAGGCTGAGTATTCACTTACTGTAGTGTTATCTATTACATCATCTGATCCACTTATGCCACTCGACCATTGACTCTCACAACCTTATTCATTCAGTATTCATTCAATTATTTTCGAATTGTATTTCAGGCTTGGATTAGTTTATGACTGATGATGAATACTTTTCTGACCATATATCGGTGCGCAGAATTTAAAGGCCGACCCATCTCCAATGTCAGTACTGAAGGCTGGCATGGAGCAATGCAAGGTGTAGATATTCTACACAAATTAGACCTATATATAGCAGAGCATGTCCTGGATTTGTGGGTTTCGATGAGAAGTTCCAAGGATTCCTCACTAGAAGCAGTCCAGGAGCCATCCGGTTTAATTAAATAACTGGGACTGGTAGGATTGGAAGACAAAATCTTCCTAAGACGAGAGGTCTCGGAGACTTTTTCCATTTTGTCAGTTCCTTGGACCACCATGCCGGTTTTTGCTTACCCCTGGGCTTAACTATTGGACAAGCAGCGTTGAAGGACCGATTGCAGGCATTTGTGAAAGTGTCCACTATGCCGTTCAGTTCCTCCACTGTCGCTGGTGGCTCAGGGGTCTCTGGTAATAGTAGTCTTGTAAGTAAGTAATAAAAGTGGGTTCTTTCCCAATATTACACACCATGAGGTTGTTATTTAAAATGTAATCAAAAAGTAACTCACCTCTCTCATTGATATCAGTGCTTCCCCAGATTGCGTGGTGCGCATTTGCATCACATCCAAGGAGAATCCCAATCTTCTTCCTGTACGCTTCGAGGACCAGGTACCCCAGGTTATCCTGCGGAACCTGTTTGTCCCGGTCCAAATAGGCTGAGACCAGCCAAATTATACCGCCACCAACCTCTAGGCTGACCGCAGTTACGTCACCATTGCTGTATTGAGGAAGAAGGAACATATTTAAATTATTTTTTCCAAGAATGCAGGATCTGATTTTCCCCGAATTTCTTGAGTATAATAAGTTATACCCCTTCATTTTAAGGCCACAGATCCTGTTGGTGTTTATCCAAGGTTCTTGAATAAGGACCACGTCCTCCTCTGATCTAGTCAGTCTGAGGAGTAAGGCGGCCGAAACCACCTTTGAATGGTGAAGGTTAATTTGTATAAAATTAAGCATAAATCAAGTTGAGCCTACTTACCTATCTCACTCCCCGCTACCGCAGGCTAGTTTCCTTCGTTTCCATTGGAGTCACCGGTGTCTCCCGTCTCTCTCCCCATGGAACTGGTTTCTTCGATGTTTGCAGTCCTCCCGTCCCTTGAGTCCGACAGGTTCTCTTCGTCTGACACCAGGGACAGTCGGCTGCCCATCTCCTCTCCAAGTGCGGTCACCTCGGAGAGCTCCATTGGTTGGGCTGTCTCTTCTTCAAGTGCAACTGCATCAGTTGTGGACGGGCTGCCGTCCCCTCGTGTTTCAGCCTCGTCTTTTTTGTAGACTTTGAGAGTAATCGACCCGAAACCGAAGTCGATTACTTCCTTAGTCGCGGCAAGCGGCACCAGGGACTCCGTATTGATTATCATAGTTGATAATCTGGATCCTTCCTTTGCATCCTCTTGCCTTACGATCTTTCAGCTTCCTGTCGGAAGATCGGGGTTGCTAATTCTAATTATCTCTAGAATCTCTTCTGGGCTAGCCGGTTTGGTTGATAGCCAGACGCGTGCTCTTGGCCTGCTAGGAATCTCTTCCCTGCTTACAGCCGCCAGCTTCGCGCCTTGCCACACCTCCCCTACCTCCGCTACAGCCTTTTTATAGAGCTTCACTGATCTGG
This sequence comes from Tipula lateralis, assembly GCA_963932295.1. NCBI lineage: Eukaryota > Metazoa > Arthropoda > Insecta > Diptera > Tipulidae > Tipula > Tipula lateralis. Next base: position 56,275,487 of record OZ010738.1, read on the forward strand.
CATCAGAGCACGCTATAAGTTTAACGCGCCCTTGATGCCAGCCCGCATCTCTGCAGGATGGAGGGGGCCCTGGATTTTCTCTCAGGACCCTTAGGAAAACGGAGTTTAGTGCATTATACACCAAGCTCCATTTTCCCATAGTGATGCTCCCATCTTCATTACTCTTGTCAATGACGGCTAGCAGTAACATACGCTCCTTCACAATATCCCTGAAGGATTTTGGTTTAGCCTTATTAGGAGACAGAACCTTGTGAGGAGCTACCCTCGCCGCCTGAAGTTTGGGCCTTTTCGTGTCGACGAGCTCCAGCTCATCCTGGGACCGCTGTCTTTTCAATACATGGTCCCTCTCTGATTTGTCGCTGTCGACCGTTTTTTTGGCCCATGCCACGGATTCTTTTTGTTCAGCCGTAAGCTGCCCCTCAGGGGTTGCAGCCCACCTGTCCAAACCCCTAAACGCTGCGCGTCTATTCCTATAGCGCTGTCTTGATTGGTTGACGTTAGTCGAACCTCCCACAGCAGCCCTTAATTTCTCCTGAGTTCCGCTCGTCCCTGGCTTAGATGCCTTGAATTTGCTTCCCCCTGGAGTTTTTGAGGGAGCCCCACCTTGACGGTTTGAGCTCTCACTTTTTGTTTCCGGCCTTTGGAGAGTGCCGGTCTCGGTTTTGTTGTTGGTTTTTTTGGATTCCATGTTGTTCCCACGAGTCTCGGAGAAGTATATGGTCCACCTGCGCAGAGATCCGTTTACGCAGGTAAGGCTACTTACAATTGGAGGTCGCCAGGTATCCAGAGGGCTCCGTTTGCGACTGGTTCTGTTAAATGGGCCCCCAGCCTGGTAGTTTGTTGGCACGGGTCGCGTAACACCGTAAACCAGCCCATCTGCCGTCATTAAGCGTGACCCGCCCCACACCTAGGTCACTTTACCCACCCGTTCTAACGAACGAGGACCCGGAGGCGACGACAATTATGAAGCTAGTCATACATAAGACCAAGTCATACATAATTTTAAAATATCATATACTAATGGCGCTACAACAACATAACCTCTTACATAAAAAATCGCATCATACATCATAATATTATGAATAAATTATATGTTAAAATCATTTGCCGCATACACACACATCCATACAGATCATATATATATTCAACAAAGATGCGATATAATAACATAAAAAAAAGATTTCAAAATATTTGCCAAATCGAGCATTAAACTTCTATCACTCCAGATGCAGATACACATTCGTTCATCTCATCTCATATATTTATCTGTGTGTGCTCACATTTTAAAGAATTTTAATTAAAACCAGAAATAAGTCATATCCATGAAATGAAATATAATATGATTAATGTGACAAGATAACATATATTATTATTATTACGAATTACTTGGTGTTTGTTGTTGCTAGTCTTACTCTCAAGTACATACATACACATAATAAAGATGAAGTGTATCATAAAAGATGATTTTGCACCAGAAAATTTAATTTTAAAACATGATTTCTTTTTGGTTCTCTGCTTGACTTGACACTTTGAAATTTGTCACAGTGGATGTTTGTTGTTGTAATTTTGGTTCTTTCGTATGTGTCATATGTGAATATTTATCTACGGTATAGATGTTTAGTCAGATTGGATGAATTTTGTTCAAAGAACTGGTTTAATTTGAGATCACGGTGTGTGGTTTCGATTTTATGGTCTTATGATTGATTTCGATAGATCTTTGATTTGTCTACTAATTGTTGTATCGCCTTCAATAGTCTAACATTCAACTCTAAATTAATTAGCATATACGCAATTTGTTGTATTATTCGTAAAAAAAAGGTTTCTTGAACATGACAAATAGCTCACGAGTATCTTATATATATTTGAGGTTTTCTTATTCGATTCATTTTAATGATCTCACGAAATTCTTGTACACACACAAAAATTGTGTCTGGCCGTCTATACAGAGAAATGATTAAAATTATCATTCATCATACGAGCATACAAATAGAAAATATCGTGGCGTTATGATGGTGGTATTTTGTGTGCTGGTTGCAAATCATAAATTTGAATTTGATTTTAATAAGTTCGCGTATTTATATGTCAATCTGTCAGGTTAGCAATTTATTAGCCGGCTAAAATGTCTTTAATCAGCTTATTTCAATTTAAAAAATCAATACAATATTTATATTTGATTTAACGTGTGGTTTTTTTTCGAATATTTGAGCGCCCCAGGCTTTATTCGTTCATATTCGCGGAAATTATCAATAACTATAGTCGTTCGCTATATACTATACATAGACATTGGTTGAATATTTATGTCGTTTAACGGCTTCTGAAAAACATGACTAAAGCAATGTTCGACACAGAACAGACAGTAGATAAGTCTAAGTAATGCCTGCTATAAATTACAACATATACATGCGGCAATGAGGCGGGAATTCTTTATTGCCATTATTGCACTCCCAACACTTTTTCAGTTTATACTAACGTCCTACCAACACGAGTACTGTTTTGCACGTACATAGAGGTGTTTATCGACATCATCAGTCGTAACCGCTCCTATTGTAATTTAAACTTTACTTCTTCTGTTACTGTGCCATTAAGTCACTTATAACTTGCCGGCAATACAATTGGAAATTAATTGAATGAATACTATAGCACTTCATTTAATGTTGTGAGGGTCAATGGTCAAGTGACATAAGTGGATCAGATGATGCAATAGATAACACTACAGTATGTTAGTAAACGACAAATGAATTAAAGCCAGCACAATATATGTACCAGCACATTTATACGTTGAAGTATTCCGAACGAGTACTTGATCGTGAAATGGTTGACGTATCGAACAGGTTTTAACAGAATATATGGAGTGAAATTACTGCCACTATCAGTATAAATAAATTATTCGTAGCAGATAATCTATAATACTGTTGAGAAATATCAAACATTTTTGGTTGTCGACACAGTTGAGTGTGTAAATTACACGATGTAATTTACACTGATTTTTACATGTAAAAAACGTGTAATTTACATAAGGTTATTTTTTACATTCTATATGCAAAAAATGATTTCATGTAAAAAAAACTGACGCGCCATCCATTATCAAATTTTGTTACGTTTTCCCCTAGCAGGGATTCAAACCACTCCACGGCTCGATCACTGGATTGTGAATAATTAAAACTACTTGCTTGTTTTTCACTTTAACTTTTATTGACAATTACCACAGTTCACTTTCACAGTACCTTTATTTTACTATTACTTTTACTATTTCACTTCTTATTAGTTTTTCCCGATTTTAATTTATCGCTTTCCCAATTCAGACTGAAATTCAACGCTTTCTCCTCGCGTATTTATACTCATTTTGCCCGCTTCTCGGTCATAGTAGAATTTTCCATTTATTTATTATTTCGCCTGTATACTGCGATTCATGCTGGTTTCCAAGTACGAGCATTTAGTACTTCTATTCAATTATAGATGTCACCCGTGTCCGTAACACTACCCTCCGCCCAAACCTGTTCGTCCCGAACAGGATCCAATTCCTTTCCTCTATAGAGAGCCAAGCTTTCCAAATGTACAACCTTTGGTTTTCCTCGGATGCCCTTCTGAATTCGGTAGATTACATCATTGATTTTTGTAATCACCTTGTATGGTCCTTCCCAACTAGGTTGCAGTTTTGGTGATAAGCCTCTCTTCCAGACTGACTGCTGTTTCTTAGTTTTTAGACCTCGGATTTCATATCGAGGTTGCACCCTGTTTCTTGGTTGTCTTATTCTTTCTACTGGCTGCTCTTCCTTACTGAGTTTCACAACTCCCATCGTCTCTGTAGTAATCTTATTTTCCAATTCACCACGAATTTTCGTTGAATGTCGCATTATAATTAATTTTTCGTACGATTGGCTCACCGTTATTTAACTGTAGTTGTAGCTTAATTTTTCCACAGTTTAATGTAGCATGCCCTATGTTCAATACGAATATGTTCTTCTTCATGAAGTCCACCCCTAAAATCTCCTCATCGACAATATCAGCCACCAAAACTTCATGACAGAAGTCCCTGTTACCAATTCGTATGGCCACTTCTTTCTTTCCCTTGATCTCTGCACTTTCGCTGGTTGCTGTTTGCAGTTTTAATCCTCCAATTGAATCAAGTTCATTTTCTATTAAATCAGGCCGCACATTTGTCCGCATTGCTCCTGTATCTAGTGTTATCATACAGGCTCTTCCGTTGATTTCTCCATCTAATGTTAAGTCATCACCACCTCTTGTCAACCGTGGAACGGGGATGGCTGTCATGCCGGATTTAGTTGAAAGTTAGGTTTCTTTCTTTTTCGACCTTGTCATTTATTGTTGGCAATATTACAGGACGCTCCTTCTCTTCTGATCCCTTGCAATCTTCCCTTTTCCTCCAATACAATGTTGATGGTATCATCGTCCGCTTACGATTAATTTCCCAACAATCCCTTGAAATATGACCAGGTTTGTCACATATCCAACATCTAATTCTACCTTTTCCAGACCGAAATTTTATTGGTAGCCAATCATTTCCTGATTCTAATCCGACTCGTCGTATTTTTACATCTGGTACTATCATCTTATTAACAGTCTCAATCGTTAATGCACAAGTGATGGTCTCCTCAAATGTTGTTTTCGATGCTAACACTACCGCTCGTCTGGTTTCTACGTCACGAATTCCATCAGTAAACGCATCAATTTTAATTCTTTCCGTTTATTCGGGAGCCATATTAAAGTGGGTGAGGCGTACCAATCGCTCAATGTCTGCTGCAAACTCCTGTAGCGTGTCACTAATTCTTTGAAAACGACCTTTGAGCTCCATCCTGTATAGCTCTCGTTTATGGTCAGCACCATATTTTCGTTCCAAGGCTAGCATGATTCGATCATAGTCGCCGCGTTCGGTTTCTGGAACGATCTGCAACATATTTGCCGCACCGCCTTTTAACGCCACTATGAGAGCTGCGACCTGGTCTTCCTTACACTAATTATTTGTTACTGCTGCCGTTTCAATTTGCAATTTGAAAATGTTGAACGAAGTTGTTCCGTCGAATGTCGGAGGCTTTAATTCAATTCCGCTGACTGCTTTCAGGATTTGAGTAGCACCGCCATTATTTTTAATATCTATAATGTCTTTTTCCAGTTTCAAAAACCTTTCATCAGCCGCTTCAAATCGTTGTTCCTTTTGACATTTTACTGTTTCCACTTTGGCATCTAAGGTAATGGACATTTCGCGGAACTTTTCACTGACTTCGGATATAAAATGCCGTTGAATATTTTCTTGTTCTTCCAATCGTTCTAGCACAGTTTTTTGGCCGATTCTCATTTCGGTCTGCAAATTTTCTTGGCCGGTTTTCAAATTTTCTTGGTCAGTCAACATTTGATGCATCGCCGCCATTAACTGCCCCATATCGAAATTTGTAGGTGCTGGAGTAGGTTTATTTATTGCTGTTGGAGCAATGGTGGCGCCGACATTTGTTGCCCCTTCCATTGGACCCTCTGCATTAGGTACTCCAGTATTGAATTCGTACTGGACTGGATCGATGTTCTGTTCCAGCAAAATTTTTTTAACCTCTCTTGTAATTCCACTTTGCTTCCCGCTGTAGGAAAACCCCGTGCGTTCAGCTCGTTCTTCAACTCCGAAACTTTCAACTCCAATAGCTTCATGTCTCCTTATTCCCAATCCCACCGCTGTCACCAATTGTTACGTTTTCCCCTAGCAGGGATTCAAACCACTCCACGGCTCGATCACTGGATTGTGAATAATTAAAACTACTTGCTTGTTTTTCACTTTAACTTTTATTGACAATTACCACAATTCACAGTACTTTTATTTTACTGTTACTTTTACTATTTCACTTTTTCACTTCTTATTAGTTTTTCCCGATTTTAATTTATCGCTTTTTCAATTTAGACTGAAAGTCTATGCTTTCTACTAACGTATTTATACTCATTTTGCCCGCTTCTAGGTCATAGTAGAAATTTCCATTTATTTATTATTTCGCCTGTATACTGCGATTCATTCTGGTTTCCGAAATTTCGAGCATTTAGTACTTCTATTCAATCAGGGATGTCACCCGTGTCCGTAACAATACAATTGTTACTAAGCACCATCTATTAAAAAATCTTCTTACTATTTTTTGAAAAGAATTTATAAAATAATTGTTTTCGACTTTACTGGATGTCGAAACGCCACAATAAACAGACGCATTTTTATACAGATGGCACTGCGTATGGTGTTGTCGTTTTTAGTAATTTACGTTGGTTTTTTACATAATTTACAGAAAAAATGTAAAACATGATTTTTACATGTAAAATCCCAACTGTGGTTATTGAAGCAACCTGCATTTGAACTTTGGGACTTTATTGGTGAATTTTGATATTTTCATGCTATCCAAGGCATGAAGTGTTGTTGTAGGTGCATACAGCGTAAATCCATACATGACTGAATTAGTCAACTTTTCCAGTTTATTTGTACCTCCTTTCTTGGTTCCCTACTGCATAATATTTTTCACATATTATGCAGCAATAAGGCCTATCGAAAAGGTTGTGCTTCATCTAACATCTTTTGGTATTCACTTAGACAGTATCATCAATATTTCCAGCTTGCAGAAGATTTCCAGATTGGATCAACAAGATCGCATTCCAAATTTTATATCAAACTGCTCCTCTATTTAATTTAGAGACATTTCTCAATATTTCGGTTTCATCGTTATCTGAAACGCTTCAATCAATTTTTCCTCGCATGTTGTATGATAATTATCTGTTGGTTTGCTAGAGTTACATGATAATCGGTTTACATGGTCCCTTATATATTTTGCAGTTCTTTAACTATCTAGCATCCACGATTATTTACTGGGTGTCGGCCCTTACAATTAATGCATTTGGATAAAAGTTCCCCTCTGATAAGTACTCGTGTTTGTAAAGTAATTGCCAGGGCATATCTCTGAGTATAATTGGAAGCCTAATTTCTGACATTGAATTTATCATCACTTATTTAATTTTGACTTTTTTAATGTTTCTATGTCATGCTTGGCATATTCTGGCGATAACACTCGAGACTGATATTTTATGTTTCACTTACCCAACTAATACGTTGTCTTTAGATATGACCGAAAAAATGACTTGTAACTACCTCTCTTGGTTAGATTTCAGATTAAAAAGCAAGATTTCGGGGTGGCTTTGCTCAATCTCTAGAATATTAAGTGTTCCATCTAGTCGAGTGGCGATTTTAAATAGTTAATTAAAACAATTCGACTTGCATCTATCGAACCAGCTCAAGGTGATGGATTTTCATCATGTATCAGTGTCTCGCCGGTAAAATTAGTTTTGGGTCATTTCAAGAGAAAATTTTACTTTTTGTTGCATTTGCCAAGAATGAACAAGAATTAACTACACCGAGGTGGACACACCAAATACTCCAGGAACAATACGATGCAGCACTTGCTTCCAAAAACCCTCAATATCCTTACTTTTATACCATTGCCATGATTGAGTCACTTGCAAAGATCGTGCCAAGTCTAAATAAATCTAAATAAGCTCATTTATAGAAACCACGCGAATTGAAACATTTCTGAGTTAGATTCTTAAGACTTAAACCTTCCTCCATTTATACTTCTTCTGTTGAGGTATCATCCTAGCAAGAACCTCTTTAGATTCGCTTGCCTTTCTTAACCGAGTTTGAACTTTTTATGGGCTTTATGTCAATATTCGACAGCAAGTGTTTGATGAGCGGCATCGACTACCGAGCTTTTGCATACTGCGCAGACAGTGCTCACTTCATCAAAATAGTAATCAGGGCGCATACTGCTATTGCTAACAAGATCTTGATATTTGCGTTGCTTTTCTATATATATCAGACCTGTGTTGAAAAACAATAATCTAGACAATTTGATACAAGGCTGATATGTTCCAACGTCATGGACAAGCCGAATCCACCTTTTCACATACACACCCGGTCAATTTGGCTTCAGAATGTCTAACATGTAATATGCTCATGTTTGTAAGTGAATGTTTTGATAAGGAAATAATGTACTTACCACTTTGAGATCATGAGCGATCCCAAGGCATTTTTGGTCGTAGTTTCGTGTCGGGACCTATATTATAACATATAAGTAAGTCAGATTTCTGCCAGTAGAGGATTCAAGTCACCAATCTGAAATTGTGTTCTGGTATCCAGATTATCCAAATTATTATAAAATGAGTTTGGGCGCAAACGAAGCGAAGCTTACACATTCGATTATCGACTGTTTGGAAGCCCCAACGCAGCCTGTTTTAGTAATGTATATCCTTGGGAACACATGGTCAGACAATTCTTTCTCACACATGTGTAAGGCAGTTAAACGCGCTAGGTTTTCGTAGGTTTTTTGGTTTTCGTGTATATGGTTTAATTCTTTTAAGGCGTCTCAGTTTTTGTGTTATTTCAAAATGTTTTATGGCTTCACTGTTGGTATGTTGCAGTAATCTTTTTTCATGTTTGATGGCCAACTCCCAGACCACTTCATCAATCCATATACCATTAAAGTCAGCCGTTGTGTAACTTCTCGTTTTTTTGAAATTTTTTGTTGGTAGCGTTGAATAATTAAACGATTTGATTGCTATATGTGCAGCCCCAGAGTTTGATATCATACGTTCAAATTGGATTAATTATCGATTCGTAGATAAGGCGTTAACAGGCCTCGCGGTTTGTTATTATATTTTAATTTGCTTTCCTTTTTGTTTGATGTGGTCTTTTCATTAAACACTGATTTTAGCTCGTTAACTACGCTATCCTGTAGGACACCTCTGCTTTGGCTGGGTAAAGTTGAAGCATATTTCTTCATACGCTACTCTAAATTTTCGTTTGGAGAGTTACGAGTCGGTATATCTCATATCTTGTAGATAAGTTCCTAACGCTACACTCTATCGAAATATGCCCCTATCGAGGCAGGATTGAATGAACAAATCTATGACCCCCTATTGCAGTGCAAAATTAATGGGCCAAGCCATCTTCCATGTCAGTACTATACTATGTGAAGAGTTGTAGACTATACGCAATGTGCAGATGATTCTGCGTTAAAAGGATCTTTAGCCGTATGTCCTCAATTTGGCTTTGTAATGAAGTTAAGTAGGACGTAAATAAGCGAACCGTGAAAGAGTTGGCAGAGCTTTGAGCCCCAAAACAGATTGCAGAGTTAAAGACAGACAGATAGACCACTCAGTTGGTTTGTCTGTTTTTTATTATGATTAGGTTTTCTAAGTGCTCGTTTTACAAGCCCATCCTTTTGTTGACAGTGTTAACCCTCGAGGTTTTACGGATGCGTGTCGTCAGCCCAGCGATCATACCAGATTTAGTCGGCTTCTACGACCAGCTCTGGTTACTATAGATGTATTCTATAAGTCTTATAATTTCCTCGCCATCCACAGAGCTTATTGGATCATGAGCTTTAAAGCACTTCAAAGCATATTTAAAGTGTTAAACCTCAAACATCTACACACAATAAACAATTATGTAACCACAAACGAAAAATCAGGTATTTGTACTGTCAATAATTCTTAAGAATTTGCTCACAAAATTTAAGTTAAAATAAATTATCAAAGTGTATTTATATATTCGGACGGATGTATACATACACGACAGGAAATTGAATATTGACTTATTCGTTTCATTCATTTAAAAATAAAAATTAAAAAAAATTTGTAATTCAAGATAATTGTTTTGAATTCGCTGAAAATTGTCTTTTGAATTCAATACGAAATGAATAAATAACCGTGCACTGTTACACAAACAAAATACGTTGAAGACAATTAAAATTCTCATGAAAATTAAGTTAATAAAAAACCAAAAAAAAAAATAAATAAATAAAATTAAGTCGTGATTTTATTTTAATAAGATTTTTATTAAGAATTTATTATTCGTGATATTTTATTTATTAATTTTTTATCATTGCATGATAAAATTTTATAAATATTTTAGCTCGCGTTATAATGTGTGTGTGTGTGTGTGTGTATACGAGAGTGTGCAACGTATTAAATTTCCAATTGTCAAAATAATTTTCTTATTTCATATATAAGTATTTATTATATGTATCACGCGCGTATTACGAGTCTTTATAAAAAGTTATATGAGTCGAGATCACGCCTTCGTAACCATAAATTATAAATTGGGACAAATTTAGACCGATATAAAAAATAAGTTTTATATATCGTGAAACCCTTTGATGTGTTTAACGCGACGTATATTTTTATTTACTTGTCGCTTCAAAAGATAATTTTTTCGTTTTCTTATCTGTCTTCTTATTATTATTTTTTTTTTATTATATGATATCCACTTTGATCGATTTTTCATCACGCGTCTTTGTCGCGGAAAGTTACTTTCAAATTTTCATAACATCTATACGAGTATAAATCCACATATGGTTATGGATTTTACTTGAAATTTCCTCTTGAATCACCATCAAAAATTTACCATATATACATCAACATGATGCGACGATACACAGTCCCCCTTCCGCTATTTATGTATATGTGTACGTACAGGGTATATGATGTTAAATGTTAATTAGGAAATTTTTGTCATCGTTTAATTATTTATTTATTTTCAAATTAAACAGGAAATAAAATTTTTGTTATTTATGCATCGTAACATAAACCAAAAAATTTATAAATTTTTAATTAATAAAATAATAAATTTGTTTTAATTAAAAATTAATTTCCGAAAAAATGGGGAAAAGTTTTTTTTGTATAAATTTTGGGCATGTTTCTATGTGAGTTTGCCTAGTTACCTTGTCATGCATAACCATTTTAGATGTGCTGGTATATACATAATGTAGTTCTGAGAGCAGTGGGAAACTTGGAATGAGCTTTAAGTGACCATTAGACCATTATTTTTTTTTAAATCTAATCTCTAATTGGTTTTGAGGCTCAAGGCACTCCCTACTTGTTCGAGGTTCGCTTATTTACTTCCTTGCTTTTACGCCATTACTCCATGCCAGCCTATAGTGCTGAAATGGAAGATGGGTCGGCCCATGAGTTCTGCACTCCAACAGGGGGTCATAGTTGTGTCCATTCACACCACAGATCGTAACCGCATAGTGAAAAATTCCTGTTGCATCCTGCCCCTATCGGGATTCGAACCCGACACCTCCCGCTCCAACTACCGTAGCTTTAACCACTGCGCCACATTTCCAAATGTAACAGAGTGGCCGAATTTATATACACATATTGGACAATGAGAATATGACGTTGTTCAACACATTGTCACTAACAACCAACACAAGATAATATCGAGAACCACCATTTTATAATACGACCCAGCAAACGTCTAGCTATATTGGGGAACGTAATATATAGCCACAGAAGTATCGAGAATGTAACTGTTGATTTAACTAACGATATCTTTGGTTATCCTAGATGAGATGAGAACGCTACAAACCTTTTGTTTATGAACTTGCTCGTGAGTTCAGTGCAGGGAAAGAGCCAGCCAGTTTTAATAGAGGATTTAATAGAGGATAGGCAACTTACGAAATATTGTACTCCAATATGCAGTGCTTATAGGACAATTCTGAAAGAGGAATCCTACATCTATCCTGCCACCTATTATGTCAATGGCTAAACACATAGTGCCACTCCAAACGTAGACAACAAACAAGAAATGATAGAATGGTGGCGCAGGAAGAATTAAAAAACGCAGACACTTCGTTGTGGACAAGACAATTGATCCCTAGAATCAAAAAGCAAATCAGTTGAAACTGGCAATAACGTCATGGCATGTTTAGGTAAAAAATGAATTGAAAATTGAGACCCTATATGAACCAGCGACGTTGACAATTCTTAGTATGTTAATTTTGAGTCGGCAGCTATAGACCTCATGGCTGCCTCCCTTAATCAAAACCCTTAGTCAAGAAATCGCTTACTAATTAGATGTACCGCCGTGGTTGTTCTCAAAGAGAGTCAAATACGATTCAATAATTCTTAGTCTCGTATTCTAGAAAGCTTGTAAATAGTGGATATGCGCATAGTCCACTCCAGTCGAAAAGAAAGGCAAATAAAATGTCACTCTAGATGGTGAAAGCTGTCCCATAAGTTAATACACTTTATCTTTAGATTTCATTACGTGATATTTGGAATTCACTATTGCTATCACAACTTTTGAACCCGCATATAATTGTTTTAATAAACACTATAACAATAATCGGATGATTCATGTCGTATGGAGCATCGAAGTTGCATAACCTGTCATCAACTCGTAACAAATCCTGCTTATCTACATAGGAAAATAGATTTTTCTGTTCTTTTAGAACCTCTGATGGTAGAAGTTTCTGTCGGTTGAGTTGGCCATTTTATCTCTGATTGTTTAAGCCAATGTGGATCATTCCACTATAAATTGCGATCAACCAATTCTTCTGGAGATAAACCTCGTGAAGCACAATCACCTGGTATATACAGACGTCAGCACATGAAGTGTACCAATCGAAAATGTCAATTTTTATTCATTTAGATCAAAACGTCAGTATTTT
>OZ010738.1:57780471-57862971 GCA_963932295.1 Tipula lateralis
GAAAATTGAAGATATCGAAGGATCATGAGTAATTAAAAACAATTTTTTTAAATAATAAAAACTCACCATAGACCTCATTAATTACATTATAGGATGCATTAGTGCATTGTAAGTACATTTAATAAAAACTATTTACCTAAAATATTTGGTTGAAAATTACTAAATTTCTTATGCTTTTTTATAGTAAGTGCAGAAATTAAAGATTAATATATTTTCTCCGGCATCACCCAGTTTCTTATGAGAACGTTCAAATAAAATGGAGAGCATCAAGTGTTAAGAGTTAATTGGATTTACTCAGTACGAATAATAACATAACCAGTTTCATTCAAGAATATTCTATATTTCGTAACACAAACGGGAGTAAACTTGTAAGTATATTTTAACCCATATATAATAACCCATAAAATAACTTTAAATCCCTTTTTCTTAAATTCATTGTAAGATTTATGTTAGATATTGATTATTGTTGTCACTGAAGTTGTAACAAATATTATGAGTGTAAAAATAATAACCCCGCCATATTATAAATATGTAATTCTCCGAGGGGCTCTTAAAATTATGTAGATACCAAAACTGGTACTATGCTGATATTGTTTCAATTAGTTCTTATTTAATTTCTTTTAAAATACGTATTAGCTGTGATTTTGTCGTGATACTTATGCACTTGTAATATCGTCTACCAATTCAATATAATTTTAATATGTATTACCTTTTGTTTGGAATATTAATTTATTTTTAAAAGTATTTATGAATACTATCTTAAGTTAAACTGTCTTTACATACAGCTTTTCTTTTTTTATATTATATATTCCCTTTTTTATAGATAGAAATCGATTTTGAAAACAACCAACAACATAGTAAAAGCACGAATTCAAGAAATTTTGAAATTAGAACGCATTAGTATACATCAAAATACTAAACGAAAAATCAGCCATAAGAGTTCTATAAAACTTTTACTTTATATACGTTTTTTACAGATTTTTCAATTGGTGATTATATACTAAGCTAAGATTATATACTACACTAAGCTAGCAACGAATTTGAAGCGGTAATATAATTTTTGGAAATTTTACATCCATAAACACTCGGTCACTTTAAAATAAATAGAGAACAAAAGAATTTTTGTTCAGAAAAAATTATACATACTTCACTTCAACCTTTTGTTATTTACTTAAAACATAAAGTATTGAAATTTTTTTGATCGTATAATTTAAAAAAAAATTTTAAAATTTTTATATGCCTTAAACAATTTTTTATTCTAGAATTAAAATATCCAATCTAAAGCAATAAGGTTTGATTATTTATCGAAACTTTTTTTATTATTGACAATTTATCCAAACTATTTTATATCCTTTGAAATAAATAAAAGATAATATGTACATTTATAATAAATTTGTATGTTTAAATATAATTTTAATTCATGTAGTCACTTTATATAAATAAAAATTATATTATATTTTAAATTGATTAATAAATTATTTAAAACCATATTTTGTTTTAATTTACTTATTCGCTTCTAAAAACAATAAAACTCATTAAAATTTGCACACCTAAAGATCGAGAGGATAAATATTCTCATTGAAGTAACTTCAACATGTATAGTATAGTAATAGTATTCAACAACTATTTTTTGATATAAAATGTGTAGTGACTTGAATGATATTATTTAATAACAAGTACTTTTAGTGGAACACATCGTACAGATAGTGGAATTCACTATGGAATAATTCTCAAGATTATTCCACATTTGGGATATTTTTCTACCATTTATTTGGAATACATAATACTTACAGTGGAATGTCGTAATCCAAATATTCGATATACAATACCTGCTATCGGAATGAAATTATACTTTTATTGGAATCTTAAATACATCTTTTTTGATAATTAATGATAAAATTTGGAACGATTCGTCCCAAAAATATGGAATAAAGCATACAATTAGTGGAATGGAATGTGAAATTATTTTTAAACCCATTCCAAACCTGGATTAATATTATACCAGTAATTCAGTATATAGTGTACTTATTGTGGAATATCAGAATCTAAGAATTGGACATTTAGTGTCAAGTTTATAGAACTATTTATGCTCATAATGGAACTCTAAGTATAATCTTGTTTAACAAATTGTTCAACAAAATGTATGTCATATGATTATATTTTGAATATTTTAATAATTTAATTGGAATAATTCAAATACTTTGTTTTTGCACGAAATATACCATTTTGTAAGTAAATTGTATAATTTGTACAAACCAATGGATTAGCTCGAATTAGTGCACAGATTTTGTATAAATTATTCTACTTTTTGAACAATAAGTCCAATCATTTCTCTGGGTGTATGAAGATTACTAGCTGCTGGATGAGAATGAAATTGAAAACGTAGATGACATGGATAAAATTGAAACACGCAACTTTTTTTTTAAATTCTAAAGTAGTGAACTAATATAAGTACTAACATTTGATGTGTATTTCTCAGTGAAGCTGGAAATTGTGCACAAAGCTATGTATCCAAATAATTCGAGGTGTCGTGTCAATTGGCTCTGACTATGTCAAGAGGAGCACCTGTATTTGATTCAGATAAACTCCTATAGAAAATTCGTATAAATGTTGCAATTTTGTTTCGTCACTCAGGATGATCCATTGTGACATACCCTCCCAGACGTACATTCTCAGACCCAAAATCTGTTTATTCATCGAATGAAGCTCAAGATATTCAATATCGTGATCCAAAGCAGTGCAGTTAAATCGAATTTTTATTCGCCACAATGTGAATATTTAGGAAATGTTCCGTATGAATACCCACCATTTCCTCAGAGTGCGTCTATCATAATTCAAGAATTGGGATATTGGCTGATTTATTGGTCCAAAGGAGATTTTGAACAGTCGACCACCAAAGTGAAAGTTAATATCTCTGTTTGTGCAATTTCCGCCTGAAAGACAGTAGCGTACCTACCATGGGGGATATAGAATTTCACCAAACGAATGAGCACGTATAACCATCCACTAGCCAGATTACTACATATTGATCCATTTTAAACTGCTTGGGATGTTTCATAGGCTTAATTATTTCTTGGTCAATATTAAATCATCAGTGGTCAATATTAAATGGTTATAAGGCACATAGACGACCTTTGCTGAAATATTTTACTCTCGATTGCTGCTCGGTCACATATACTAAATAATCAGTCTTAGCTAACACTTATTGAAGTAGCAAAGATTTTAAGTGGGTTAGTGGATGTTCAATATGGTTCTAGGGAGCCAAAGATTTATTAATCGGTGCAATAACATAAACAGTATGTGGATATTATATTATACTCGTAGTATGGCCAAGATTCAAAATATCCATAAATATTGTATGGGTTTCGGTTGGAAAAGAAAAGATAGTGTTATGGGTACGTGAAAAATAATATGGCTTACGAAAAGCTAAGACGATAGCTCGAATATTCGATTGTAAAGATCAATAACAAATATTTTTTAGTTGCGTGTTTTGACAAGTCTTTTTTTTTTTTTTTTTTTTTTTTTTTTTTTTTGCGGTTTTTACAGGCCATTATTGGCCCGTACCGTGTCAACAATCTGACTCCAACGGTTTCGATCACGAGCCAGATCTTCATACTGTTGCAAGCAGTTGGAAGATGCCAGATCGCTCTCTACGCCGTGGAGCCATCGTCGCCGACAGCGACCTCTTCGCCTACCGAAAGGCGGTTCTCCCTTTAAAGATCGCTGTATCATTCGGTTCGGATCAGCACGCAGAACGTGACCGAGCCAGCGTATTCGCTGTCCTTTGATTTCATGCACGATATCAGGAATTTGCATTAAATTCCTGATCTCGTGATTGAAAAGAACTCGGTAAGTGCCATCGACGTCGCGTTTTGGACCATATATCACACGCATGATTCTTCTCTCGAATGTTAGAAGCCATCTTTCGTACTCATCCGTCAAGGTCCAACTCTCACATCCATACATGACAACGGGTCTGACAAGTCTAATGTGTGAAAAGGTAACAATGGCACCCGGAACTATACGCGTCTAAGACTTAAACAGAAGGCATTCATGAAAAGCTCTCTTGGTTCTGGTATCAATAATTTCCGAAAACTTACGTCGATTAACTAGGAAGATTGTGCCGTTGTTAACTTGGATTCCTACCCGACAACAAAATGTTGTTTGGTCTCAAAAGCTCAATAAGTTTTGGTTTATAACGACATATTATTTTACTATGTACTATCACAATGCATCACAATAGGTCATCTTTGAAATAGGTCCTTTCTGATTTTTACTTGTCTCGGTTTTAATACAAACTGATTCAAGCTTTCTGTTCGCATACTCAATTGGCCTGATCATTTCATCGTTTTCTAAATCCCTTCTCACAATTGTTCCTTTCTTCAGTGTTATCACACAGGGTTTTCCGTTGATTTCTACAGTTAACGTTAAGCTATCATCTTCACTTCCCAATCGTGACGGATTTGGTTGTAGATGTTTTTCCTCTTTACTGATTTTTTCGTTTATTGTCTGTCATCTTACAGGACCCTCCTTTTTCTGATCTCGAGTCTTCTTCCCCTTCAATACAACGCTGATGGTATCATTGTTCGCTTACGTTGGATTTCTCAGTACACCTTTGAAATAAGACCAGCTGGTCACAAACCAAACCTCCTATTTTGCCCTTGCTAGAAACCATGTTGCCAATTAATTACTGGTTTGTCCTAACCTCTTGAATTATAACTCTCTGCTTCTAATGTTCCAATCCGACTCTTCGTGTTTTTTCTCTGGTTTGATCATATTATAGGCGATCTCGATCTTTATTGTAAAGTGTGAGATGCATCGATCGCTCTAGGTCTGCAGCATACTACTGTAGTTCCCACTGACTGATTTTGCAATTTTGTTTGGTCCGGTTCTCATTTCGGATTTTATATTTCCTTGTCCGGTTAACATTTGTTGCATCGCTGCCATTAACTCTCCCATATCGAAGTTTCCAGATGACACGATATGTTCATTTGTAGTTATTCGAGGAAAAGTCATTATTTGTTGATTCGTCACCGCATTCTCTGAATTTGATGCCCCAGTGTCAAACTTGTACTGGTCTGGATCCAAATTTTCTATTGAGTGATTCTAAATCAGAACCTGGTGTGTGATCAGTAATATCTATATCAAATCTCTGGGCACCTATGCACTCTATCCTAACTGTAGTACAATTAATGACTGGTTCAATTCGAACATCTCTGATGGAATATTTTTTTCAGGGTTGCCTCCAACGTACCTATATACATAAAATGTGACTTGACTGCACAGGACATTTTGTCATGAAGATCGAGTCTAATCATAAACAGCCAATCCATTGGATCATCTAAATAGCCTTGTTGGATTTTAAAACCCACGGGCGTACATTTTAAATTATGTCTACCAAAATTGAATTCTTAAAGCTTTTTAGTAATTTTTTCTTAACGTGAAACCGAGGAAGGTGTTTCTACTATAACAGGGGGTCGTTTATATGGTAAACGGGTTAGTCCACGGTTAAAAAATGAAGACTGAGGTATGGATAGAAGAATCAAGGTGAGGCTAATTATTTTCTAATTCCCTTCACAACACAATGATTTTCAATGCCATAACTCTTGGCGTGTCTGAGTTATTCAAATTACGTCAAATATTCGTGTTACGTTCTGGGTTTAAGGCAATCTAGTAGAGTATTGACATGAAAAGTAGGTAAGCCTGCGAGAACTACTATTAAAAAGGAGTTGGTAGATAAATTGATCATAATCAGATGATGAGGGTTAAAACGAAAGATGTCCAATAGACCAAATGCACCACTACTAACCAGACGTAGAATTATCGAGGACTCTTGGAGTAAAACAATAGATTGGTCGAGAATACATTCGATTGAGTATATATAGGGAACTAATGAAGCGGGGTAAAAGGTATAGTTAACAAACTGTTCCCCCATTGACTTCAGTTATTTATTTTTTTTCTCATTTGAAGACCATTGTTGGTCCGTACCGTGTCAAAAAAACTCCATCGGTTTCGATCACGAGCCAGCTTTTCATACTATTGCAAGCATTTGGAAGATGCTAGATCGCTCTCCACCATCGAACCATCATCGTAGTCGCTATCTTTTGATTACAATTTGCATTCAATTTCTGATCTCGTGATTGATTATAACCATCATCGTCGTATTTTGGGCCATATATCACATGCTTTTTTTAAATTGTAAGAAGTCATCTTTCGTACTCATCCGTCAAGGACAAACTATCACATCCATATATGACAACGGGTTTGATCAACACTATTCAATTTATTTGGACGTAGACTATATAAAGTCCGATTGCCGGCAGCAAGCCGAACATTGATATCCTCTCATTACTCCTTCAAACGTGTGGGTATCCTTTGAATAATAATCACAACGGCCCAAATGGCATAGTTTTGAAGCTGCGACAGTTGGAGTGGGAAGCACCGGGTTCGAATCCCGATAAGGGCAAAACGGATATTTTGCCATCTGATTACGTGCCATCTGATCAGTGGTGAGAATAACCACATCTGTCATCCTCTGTTGAGTTTAGAATCCATGGGCCGACTCATCTTCAATGTCAGTACTATAGGCTCAACGTAAATTTGGATCTTTAGACACATGTCAAAGGTATGTCACAATGGACCAATTGAGTCTGATGACAGAGGAACAAAAACAATACTCACAACGGTATATTAGAGCTTTTGAAAAAAGGTATAGAAAAAAGGAATGCTTGTATTGTCTCGACAATCCTCGGCTAGTGTAAACATATTGACTTTGCCATGGTGTGGTAAGTCTTATCAAACCAATTCATGCCCTGCAGAAAAGTGATACCCCAATAACAAACATTCCATTGTGTGATAAATATTCATTTTCACTATATATTGTTATTGTTGTAACATAAAAGCTTTTAGACGAAAATTGTTATTTAGATTTGCCTTCATTCTGCATGTCAACCTCAATGGATAAAATTATTTTCACCTTTTCTCTATGTAGAGTTATGTTACTGATTTATTTGTGTTTCGTGTTAACCAAATATAAAAGAGTTAACGGAAAACTGTCACTACATCGTTCAATCAAATAAATTTTACCTTACTCATACGAGTTTTTCCCTACAGGCTTCTAAAAATATATACTTATAGTTGAAATTTCCCAAATACATTTGTCGAAGTATATGGAATCGTCTGTAAGTTAAAGAATAAACTGTCGATAACAATAAAATATACAATTTATATCTTTAATGAAAAGGTTAACGTCTTAAAATAAAAAAATAATTGCTGTCTATGTTCTCAATCAATCCAGCATCTACCTAAAATAATTCGTATCATCGAATAATATCGAACTTACTAAGCTTTGAAAATGGAGCTTTTTTACTATTGATTACAAACATAAAGCCAAATTGAAGATATTTTGATGTGACAAGTTTTGAGTACCCAGATACACGATAAAAGTAGAATTATCTTATAATATCATTTACTGTTACAGAACACAGAGGACTGTATCATAAAGGGCGATGTAAGAGAACTGAAAACAACCGAGGACGAAGTGAAAGTTGCTTGGGTCGATAAATTACTAGCAGCACTGTGGAGGCTCAAAGAGAACATGCAGTGGAACTCGTGGAATAATTTGCAACGAGGCAGACTGAATTCCAGGATGTGTTGGAGATGTGGTCAACTGGGGCATCTTCAATGCAATTGTAAACTAGCTGAGCTAGGCATTAACCGTAAGAAATATGTCCTTAGTAAACCCAATCAATTGCGTGCGTTGCTGAAGTGAAGAGCGAAACATAATTAATTAACCATTGCTAATAAGGTGGATAAAATTGGATTCAAAGAAATTGACCAGGTCGATGAAAGTAGTGTTCGTTCTGGTGGTCAGGTGATTGCCACGAGACTGGGAAAGTGAAACAAAGAGCTTAGTGGAGCACAACTAGCGGCGTGGATATAATTACAGGAGACTGGAATCAAGGAGAATGAGCTACTATTTCACCGAGGGGATGGAGCCATGACAGGGTCAAAATAGAACAATGTAAAGAGGAAGAACACCTTGGAAAAAGTATAAGCACAAAAGATAAATGCTACTGGGCTCAGTGGTATCTTTAAAAGGATATGGAAGTCCATTCATGGCAAAATGGAAAAGGAGCAAATGTTGCTTCCTAGGAGTAGAGTGCCGGAGGTGAAAGGAATTGTATGGTGGAAGTTAAGGAAGTCACCTGAGCGTTAGTAAAACACTTGTCAAAATCAGGCAAAGATTTTATTAGATGAGATATCGGATCGATGTGGAGCAATGGTGTCGACACTGTGATATCTGCGCGATATGCAAGGGGCCAAAAACCAGAATAAAAGGGGAGTTGCAGTAATACACAAAGGCAGAATACATACACAAAATGAGAATAAACATAAACGAGAATCACAACCAAGTTCGTGATCGCATCAAGACTGTCAGCGATACGATGAAGGCGCAATAGACATCAATGCTAGTGTTGAATGGTTCCAAGAAAGTCACCATATTGAGAAGATCCATACATGTATACCAACATCAGTCGGACCAACTATGTCATCTACAAAATTTCGAAAGGGCCAAAGGCCGAACAAAGATGAAATTAGTGCATATGCAAGCACTAGCATCGTACCAAGGAGGACAACTTGAGGTTTTTGTTCGGGACGAACAGAACTAAGCCGGGAGTAAGGTATCCAATATGCCTATATCAATGCTGTCAATATTGTAGCAGTGAATAGTCGAGTCGTTATAGTACGCGGAATACGAAGTGGCAGTCACAATAGAAGCTGATTAGAATCCAACCGAGGGACAATGCAATACTTTTATGTTTGTTTCACTGAGCGTGAGGTATTATCTCTTCAACGCCTCAAGTGATAGTTATAGTCGATTTCAGCTTGAGAATTAATACTCGGAAAGAAATAACACTATGAAACGTACGAATCAACACTAGAAAACTGTTAAAAAGATAAGAATGGAAAGATCGAGAATTCGACAGATTTGTACATAAGCAGTGCTGATCGCCGTATCGGACCGATTCAATTTTAACAAGTGAAGTGTAAAAGTGTTCAAAAGTGAAGTAAGTTGCAAGCGGTAAGTCTTGAATTTAAAGTGTATGAGTAAAGTGTGACAAATTAAGTTGGCTAGATTAGTGACATAACCCTCACCAGATGGAAATCGGCTAATATTTCCAATTTATTGAGTGAATTGAATAAATTGAAGTTTGAGTCGGAATCTTAATTATCTTAATTTTATACAACAAACATTAACCTGCAAGTTGTACATATTTACAATTACTGCTATGAAGATGGTTCGAAAAAACTTTGATTCATTTGTAATTTTTCATTGAGACTGAGATTAATAACAGAGAGTATATCATAATCCATTAAAATTTTGAGTTTGATATATACTTTCATTAAAAAGCTTTTATTTGAAAGATTACTGAGCTTTTAATAATATCTTATCTTAATCAGCTAAAAATTTGACAATATATCATGAAAATTGATTAAACGATTTCACTTCACTTATCGTATTGTGAAATGTTGTTGTTGTCAATTCAATTACTCTAAGAAGAAAACTCACTTATTTGATACAATCACTTTCGATTTACAATAGTTACATGAACTGATGTGAATCAAACTTCACTGTGCAAATAACCAATTATCACTTATTTTTAATTGTAAGATATATGAAATGGTTGTATTTAAGCCAGTTCAATACCAGATGTTGAATTCATCCACACTCAAACAATACACAATCCTCACCCAACCGACGTTCAAATATCTGCTTTTGCATTCCATTCAATCTGTCCGTTTAATGTTTATCCCCTGAAATTATTTCAAACCTACTCCACATTCGTGCTTGTCATAAAAATACGCATAAAGCATTTCGTGCCGCAAATACTGCCGCCCGATTTTCCCAAACAAAATTTTACCAGTAGCCTCCTTCATTATCATATCGATGTTCTCCATATGAATGCAAAAAGTAAGGTTGCTAGTAACCATCCAGGTTGCGCAGTGGTTAAAACGCTGCGACAGTTGGAGCGGTAGGTACCGGGTTCGAATCCCGATAGGTGCAGGATGCGTAAAGGGATTTTGACCATCGATCGTTTGGGCGGTACGATTGGTGGTGGGAATGAACTATTCCGAGACCCAGTTGAAGTAAGAATTCGTGTACCGTCTCATCTTCCATGTCAGTACTGGAGCTATGCAATCTGGAGATGGTTTTTACGTAAATTAGATCTATAGCCGGAACGTAAAGTAATATAGTGGGAAAAATTCTTCTGCAATTTGCAGATGATTTTGTAGGAATAGGTAAAGGAAGACGCATTGATGCGGCGGCTCAAAAAGCGCGAAACGGGGTGGATGAATTAATGGAAAAAATGAAAGAACTAAATTTAAGAGTAAATGCTAGTAAGTGTGCTTATATGAGTTTTAAAACGAATGATGTAAATGTTAACATTAAGATAGACAATACTAGAATTGAACAGGTGAACACGTACAGGTATTTGGGTATTTGGATTGATCGGCGCATGAATTTTGGAAAGCACATGAATATTCTAACAGATGATTGCAAGAAACGCTTAAATGTAATTAAAAGGGTGAGCAAACCTTAATGGGGTGCTCACCCAAGTGTGACTGATATGTTAAGAAAGGCCCTTATTTCCTCCAAAATAGGATATGGAATTAGTGTGTATGGAAATGGTTCAAAAGGAGCGTTTAGCCAATTAATGAAAGTGGAGAATGCGTGTGCCAGAGTGGTATTGGGCGCGATTAATTCAACCCCAATACAAGAGAGAGTGGATCATAGTGAAAGAGACCGCGAGAATGATTATAAGGAAAAATGAGTTTTGGAATGAGATGGTAGTAAGGCTTCAAAGTAGGTCGGTGTACAAACCAACATATAGATCCAGCATTGCACTTGAACATATGGATATGTTTTTGAGTATAGGTAATGCCGGTCCGCATCCCGCTCCTAATAACCTTACTGTGTGTATGAATATGGAGGATTTTAATAAGGGAATGAATGAAGTCATCGCTCAAATTATGTTTGAGAAAATCGGCCAACAGTATTCGCAGCACGTAGTGATTTATACAGATGCTAGTGTGAATGATAATGGAGTAGGTGTGGGTATATTTATGTATGTCAAGAATGAATGTGGAGAAATTTTTCAAAGTGGATAATAGCATCTGTATAATGAACGCAGAACTAATCGGAATATATGAAGGAATAAAACTGGCGGTGAATGATGGTAATCGGAAAATAGTAATATTTTCCGATTCCAAGAGTGGAATAGGTTTGGTTAATTGTGGAGGTGGAATACAAGGCAATGTGTATGTGGATATGATTTTTGAGTATGTTCGTATCTGTCAATGTGATGTGACAATACAATGGGTACCATCACATCGACAGATCGAAGGGAACGAAAGAGCCGATATGTTAGCTAAGAAGGGTGCAATGAATGAATTGGTTCAGAAGTATGAAAAGAAGGATGTAAGAGATGTACTTCGAATGATTCAGATGAGTCTGTGGAGAAAATGGGAGTGTGAATATGAAGATAAATGTTTGATAAAAGGAAAGAAGTATAGAGAGTTGTGCGCTTCTCCTTTGAGAACCCCGTTCTATAAGGAACTCAAAGAAGATGTACGAATGGTAAGAACAATCGAGAGAATCAGACTGAACCATGGAAAGTGGAAAGAATGTTTGTGGAAACGTCGATTGAGTGCGGAAAAAGATTGTGTGTTGTGTGACATGGTGGAGGATGTTGAACATTTGATATTATTCTGCCCGAAATACAATCGTGTCAGATCATGCTTCAGCATCCTCCACAATACAAATAATTTAACTAGAGTAATGAATGGGGGTGGTTTGGCTTTTTAAGGAAATGTATGAATTTGTGAAAATGAGTGGGAATTCACAATGGGCCAATATGGCTTGAGTGACAGATAAAACAACAAAAAAAACACAGGTTGCTAGTAGTGGAAAGCGGATCAGCATTGCCTTTACTCAGAAATTTATCGATAGCTCAAATGCTAGTTCTATGTTGAATTGTACACTGCTCTACTCATTCAAATCTTCTTATGATCTCTCGTGTTCCTGTCTTTACATATCAATCACACTTTTTGCACCTTACATAGGTTTGCTCAGTCTTTTATTTATATTTATACTTTTCTCACAATTATCTCCTTACATCGTTCTTGTGCTTTCCCGAAATCCAAATACTTTATATTTAGACTTCAGCTGTTAGCTCTTTCCATGATTCACCAAGTTGTTGCGTTTCAGGTTGCATTATTATATTCCCATTTCATCGCTGCTCTTTCTAGTTTTCTTTTGCCTTGCGGGTTTCAGTCCAATAACATCTTATTTATATCACTTGGTGTTTTCCTAAGCCTAGAGCCAATTTCTTTGTCTATGTCTGATTGGTTTGTTCGGCTAGTTAAGATGTTGCTTTGCGAGTGTTTTTCGTTCCATATCCAATCGCGTTTGAAATCGACGAAAACCCGGTACAGTGGTGAGTTCTATTCACTGGATTGTTCACGGCAAATTGTTCCTTCTCTCCTGTCACTTTTCTAAGGGATTAAAATTGTGAAACCTTCCTTCTATTGTTTATGGTATTTTGCCGGAATTCCACACTAATTGCATTCATCTTGCACTTCTAGATGAATTTCTTGTAAATATTTCGCTATTGGTGACCAGAGATTGACGGTGCTGTTGGTAACGTCTGCTTCAAAGTATTCTTCCATTTATTTAATCCATTGTTGTGCTTCATCCGTTGTTAATACTGCCAGTAATATCTATTATACGTTCTAATTTTTCTTCTGACTTTCCTAACACACTAGTGTAGTGGTTTCACATTTTGGAAGAAGGATTTTCAAGGAACAGCCTTGAAAAGCCTTCCTGCATAATTCCTTCGATCATGCTTTGTCATCTTTCTTAACTTGACTTGCTATTTCTTTGTATCTGCGCGTTTCATCTCTGCAGTATTTGTTGTGCGTTCTTCAATTTTTTTCCATGTGTCATCACTAATCCATGGTTTCTTTTTTGTATTCTTGGTAGTCGAGTTCTTCCGTGGCAGTTAATAGTCTTGATGTAAAGTTCTTTTGTTGAGTTGCTCCTACCTCACACTAAGATCAGCGACGATCCGTTGTGATACCACAGGGTCTTGGATGTACGGCTATAGGTACGTTAGAACCATCTGTGCATTGCATAGCTCCATGTCAGCTTATAGTATTGACATGGACGATGGAACGACCATTGGATTCTAAAATCAACAGAGGGTCCGGATGTGTTCATTCACACCACCGAACGCATCGCCCAAACGATCGATGGTGAAAAATCCCTTTTTTGTATCATGGCCCTATGTGATTTTAACCCGGTACTTCCCGCTCAATTTGCTGTAGCTGTTCTTTGTTTACGTATCTTTCAAGCATTTTGTGTTAAATTTCCTTCTAGTAGTCTCTGAGTGATTCACAGCAGCTGGTTTGATTTAAAATTTTCCTATTACCATAGATAGTGATCGACTGTTTAGGTCTACTCCTCTCATTGTTCTGACATCTTGTAGTAATGCGAGGAATAATTTATTACGAGGTCTATCTGATTTTATATTTCTGTCATCCGGTGATGTCAACTGAGTTGTGATGCCGAAGTCAAAATGTATCACATTGTTATCCATGACAGTTGTCAATTTCGTGTCGCCTGTTCTTATTTTGGATTACTGTGCGTTCCTGCTATATCACTGACTGATAATTGTGTTTCTTATTTTTGAATGGAGTCTTGCCACTTTTATTCTACTGTTAGCTGGTTTCCATTCCATTCATGTATGTCCACATGTGTCCTTGTATGTCATCTCTGAGGGGGCTAGAATGTTGATGTGATGGATTTTTGTTTCCTTATCTACTTGTGCTAGCCTTTTTTTTCCGTTACAGTTGTGATGTTCTAGTTCATCCAATTGTGTCCGGGTACGATAGACTGATTGGTCCAATGACTCCTCGTCTCGCTTCCAGTGCTGCTGGGTAGGGCATACTGACATGCCGGGAACGGGAGATTGTCGATTGACTTAACAACAAATTGAATCATTTTATAGCTTACGCGATCCTTTCCTACATACGCAGATTAAGAGTTGTTTAACACGCGACACAACACCTTCCATTCTCAATTAAACAGTTTTATCATCATTATCTTCAGCAAAGCGCTATTTGACTACTCGTTTCGAAACGTTTGTTGAATAATCGTAGCACAAGCGGAAAAAATGTTTCAACAATAATGAATTTTAATTGAAAATTTTTATAAAAATAAATTCAATCTATTGCCAACTTCATAATAAAATTTTAATGAGAATAAAGTTGAATTCATTTAGTCCGACCAACCGACCTTTCATTCCCGTAAAAAGGTCCAGAAATTCAGTTCATTAAACATCAAAATTTTACAGTCATTCATCACAACGGAGTGGCATTCTTTATATAGCTGTGGATAAACCAATTATCTCTAGTTGCTGTGATACTAGTTTCAAATTTGATTTCATCAACTTCATGTCCATGTCGATGTTTACATACATATTATATGTTCTGTCGAGATATACGAACATAAAACATTTGGGTCATTTTGACAAAAAAAAAAGTTATTATAACAACGATGGGAAACAGAAACAACCATTTTCTGCGAATCATTCAAGCTGTGTGTATAGCTCGTGGGTGTATCTTCCAATAAAATGATAATGTCCACATGGGTCCTGTCTTTTTTGTGACATAATATAATCAAGCAACAATAAAAATGTGGTAAAATTATTCCAAACTTTTCGTTGCCACTCCACACAATGTATATAGATATAAAGTCTATCCGCACATAAAACATGTTCCCAAACAGTTTATCAACGAGCCGGAATATCTCACTAAAAAAAAAAAAACAGTAACTAATGAAAATCAATTTTTAATGATTTTCTTGCCAAAAACTTTTCTCAAAGTTTATTTATATATTAAAAAGAAAAACGAACATCACTTATCAATTTTTCACAGTACCAGTACAAAACACGTGTATACAATATACCAAACTGCTGTATAATAAATAAGAGAAAACGAAACTTGTTGTTTTTTTTTGTTCCATTCGAAAAACGAAAAATTTTCCAATTTTCACATTATTTGGTTCATTTTCTTTGTTTGTATGCCTTCAAACAAGTTATATATTATTATTAGTTGGGAAATTCGATACTTTTGTGTTTTCCCTTTAATACTGTTTTGCAAAAAGCTTATACTGTTCTCTATACACATACCCGCCCCCACCCCCACCTAGCATGATGAACTTTTAGGGTTGATCAATAAAGGTTTATACAAAAATTATTTTGTACGAATCATGTTTGAAAAGAAAAAGATTAGATAAAGTTTTCAATTAGTTTTCTTGGAAAATTTTACTTTATTTTTTTTTTTTTTTTAAATTGTATATGAATGATTAATCAGTTTTTTTGCGCTTCAGTAAACCTGTGCAAAGCTTTGTTCATTTGCCAAATTAACCAATTTTACAATTTGTCTCGAACGTATTATATTTATTGGTTGGTTGTAATCAGCCACAAAAATCAAGTTCAAACGAGCGTGAGGTTGAAGATATGTGCATTTTGTGCTGTATAAAGGATAAAATTTTGTCTCGAATTATCTCGATTATATTAGAGGGACTGAAATAACGGGAGCTACCACGTTTCTTGGAAAAGGGATTCTGCGCCATCTTATTGCAATTGGTGCTGGTTTATAACAACATTTCGATATCAGTACTTAGGACGGTATGGGGCTAAGCGATGTTCAGATGATTATAGAAGCTAGGAGGTTTCATAGGTAAAAGAAAATATCTTTAACTAAAGCAATACAATATATCTTTACCAAGGCAAGAAAATTGACGTATGAATTTCGGAAAGCACATTAAAATTTTGACAAGCAACGTTTACAAACTATTAAAAGCTAACCTAAATGGGGTGTTCACTCAAGTGTGACTAACATAAGAAAGGCTGTTATTTCCCTCAAAATCGGATATGGTATTAGTGAGTATGAAAATGGTTCAAAAGAGGCGTTTAGCTAATGAATGAAAGTAGAGAATGCGTGTGCCATAGTGGTATTGAGTGCGATTAATCAACCCCGATACATACTCTGTGGTCTAGAACTCTGTAGGAGATTGGCCTCTTGATTGCCAGAGAGAGTTTACCTTAGTGAAAGAGACCGAGAGAAGCATTACAAGGAAAATGAGTTTTGGAATGAGATGCTTGGAAGGGTTCAAAGTATGGAGGTATTATAAAGAATAGGTAAAGCAAATCTGCATCCCGCTCCTACCTGTATGCATTCCATTTCTATTTCGCTCCCTACTGTGTGTAAAAATATGGAAGAATTCAACAAGAGAATGAATAAAAATTATATTTGAGAAAATCGGTCAACAATATTCGCAGCACCTTATGAATTGTTTATGTTTTTATATCTACAACCTGTTTTGAAGTTCGAGGCACTTTCAACTCTTTCGTGGTTCCCTTATTTACGTCCTTACCTAACGCCATTACAGCCAAATCGAGAACGTACGGCTATATGCCCGATTGACGTAGCACATTGCATATCTCTATAGTACTGCCTATAGTACTATGACATGGAAGATTGGTTGGTCCATAAATTATGCACTCCAACAGGGGGTTATAGATATGTTCATTCACACCACCGATCGTAATCGTATGGTGAAAAATCCTTTTTGCATCGTGCCCTATCGGGATGCCCGGTACCTCCCGCTCCAACTGTCGCAGCTTTAACCACTGCGCCACCTGGGTGGTCACGTTATGAATTATACGGATGCTAGTGTGATTGGATATAAAAAGAAATAATGATGATAATGGAGTGGGTATTTTATGTCCAGAATGAATGTGAAAAAGTATTTTAACGTGAATGAACGCAGAACTAATCGGTACATTTGAGGTATGTGCGACTGTGAGTGATGAGAATAGAAAAATAAGAGTGGAGTATGTTTGCCTAAATGTGGAGGTGAAATACAAAGCAATGTGTATGTGGATATGATTTTTGGATATGTTCGTATCTGTCAATGTGACGTGACAATACAATTGGTACCGTCACATCGACAGGTCGAAGGGAATAAAAGAGCAGATATGTATATGCTAAGAAGGGTATATTAAATGAATTGGTTCGGAAGTATGAAAAGAAGGATGTAAGAGATGAATTTTGAATGATTCAGATGAGTCTGTGGAGAAAATGGGTGTGGAAATATATATAAATGCTTAGTCAAAAAAAAGAAATAAGTAGAGAGAGTTATGCAATATTCTTTTGAAGACACCGTTCTATAAGGAACTCAAAGAAGATGTACGAAAGGTCAGAACAATCGAGAGAATTAGACTTAACCATGGAAAGTGGAAAGAATGCTTGAGGAAACGTCGATTGAGTGAGAAGAAGGATTGTGTGTTGTGTGACAGGGTGGAGGATGTTGAACATCTGATTTTGATCTGCCCGAAATAATTTACTTTCAGATCCTGTTTGAATTTTCAAAAATGTAAACTAGATCTAGGGCGACATGGCATTTTTTGGGAGCCAAGTCTCGGATATCCTAAATGGTTTAAAGTTCGTTCGATTTGACGAATACAAATTCTCTGGGACGGTAATGGTAACTTTTCTGCTATTTGGAATAAGTACAACAATTCATCGTCAGATTTACATACTCAACCAATATCAACTTTTATATCATTTGAAAACATGTTAATACTTACAGTTCTGATGGTAAAGTATTCTTTAATAATCGTTGTTAATATGCAGTCTACTTGATGAACAAAGTTGCCATCATTTTAGGTGCCGAATTACATTTGCGCTTATGAGGCATACTGATAAAACCTCACACTGGGTAATCCTGAGGTTTTTGGGATATTAGGTTCTGGGATAAAGTACCGATAGGGAATAAAAGCAAAAGCGATAAATGTTTAATAGTAGACACTGTTTTTGAAGATAGATCCATTCGTCCTCGGAATATCACCTGCCTAGAGCAATACAATAGTCTAAGCAAATCAGATATGTAACCGTACGTCTATCAAATTGGCTCCGGTATAAGGTAGGATAGTAAAAGGTTCCTTAAAGAGAGTTAGAAGTACTTTGGGCCTGAACCAGATAATTAGTTGCACAGAAGTCCGAATGCCAAAAGTTTAATATTTATTTCACCAAATTGTCTCAACTAATCGAACTCCCATCGCCATGCTTAGTGGATAGTAAGGAAATATATAGTCATTCATTTTAGATCGGAGGTGCCTAAAATGAGGTGCCTTTTTTGCAAACTATACCCCAATATTTTGTCATTCTGTCAGAGTTGCAATGGGTTTTATTGCACTGCGATGCTGAGCAATATTTAGACTCCTGGAATTTATTCAGCTCCCGCTGGCTTTGTCTTGGATCTTTTTGTCTTCATGTTGTTACTATTAAGGAGCGTCAAGCTTTTCAATAGTTGACAAAAAATAATATAACATCTTAGTTATGCGGATAAGGCGATATCATACTATCTTGATTCAACCGTCCATATCGTTCATCAAATCATCAAACTGATAAAGTTTGTGATTGTTGGGAGTTTGTCACGGGTAAAGTTATCAGTAATGATAACATTGACACATAGTAAGATGTTACATGGTTAACCGTATCTATAAGTTATAACAAGCAACCAGCGGCTGATACACTATCTTGCTTTGGAGTTTGGTGTTAAAAAAATTCAAATAACAGAATCTTAGAATTGTTTCATTTTTTTAATGAGGAAGATGTAATAAAGTGCTTGTTGAAATTTTACCGAAAGGTGTTTTTTGCATCCCTCATGATGATGTATATGAGGTGGAGTGAATATAGTATTATGAATATGTATTTACGTTTTAGAACAAGTAAGCTTTGTTAAAGTTGTTCCAGCCTTCAGTTCTAAAGACCATCAACCTTTGGAATTGGAGGCTAGAATAACTTTAAAAAAGGGTTAGGGAGAAACAGCACAGTGACTTTTATGAATCTAATCTATGGCCTAATGACCGTAAATGGCTCTAACTGCGCCTCATCTTAGATCTTACGAACCATTAATACGTATTGGTGCACATCGCAGGTGGTCAACCTAACGAATGCTTTCACACCTAATTGTTGTGCTTTATAAAACCCACAACCGATGACTTCTATTACAAAATTAAAATTATACAAAAACGAATTGAGCTTTAAACTGTGACTTGCAACACTTTAATGATAACATAAGGGAGAGGGGGTTGGGGGTTGTCATTAACTTGTTGGAGTTTTTAATCAAAATTACCGTTTCATGAAAATTCCGTGAACTTCGAGATTTAGGTAACATGCATATGGTAACGAAAATTTGCTTATAGATTTTCATACCCTGATTCGTTCGGTTGATGAATCACTCACTCGAACCCTTCTCGATAGCAACTCTTTTGAATAAAACTTTATTGAAATAACCTCTACAGCGGTAAGTGATGACGGCTGTCAAATCAAAACACATAAAGTGCTAACATCACCAATATTGTTGCGCGATTAAATTCCAATTAACGCTTAACCGAAAGAACTTTCAACTTAATACTATGAAAAGATCGAATAAATAATTTTTGGTGTGGTGTATGGCTCATAAAGAGACAGAAGGATACATGATGCTTGTATATTTAATAAAATATAGCAATGGTGAGTATGATGGTAGGTAACGTTCTGCATGCTGTTATTAACCTTAAAGTGAGCCAGCTTGCGAAAGGTAAACAGATCATTATCTGAAAATCTGGCATTTCCAGTCTTAAACTAATGAATGACGTTAATGGCATTTATCAAGCTCTTTTTTTTTTTCGTTTTTTTTTTTATTTCTATGCCATCTGTTTTGGGGCTCAAGACACTCCCAACTCTTTCGCGGTTCGCTTATTTACGTCCTTACCTTACGCTTTGCAGCCAAATCGAGGACGTACGGCTATAGGTCCGATTTTCCTAACCATCTGCACATTGCATAGCTCCATGCCAGCCTATAGTACTGACATGGAAGATGGGTCGGCCCATGGATTCTGCACTCCAACAGGGGGTCATAGTTGTGTTCATTCACACCACCGATCGTAATCAAGTGGTGAAAAATCCCTTTTGCAACCTGCCCCTATCGGGATTCGAACCCGGTACCTCCCGCTCCAACTGCCACAGCTTTAACCACTGCGCCACTTGGGCGGATTTATTTATCAAGCTCTAATATTTTATTTCAGAAGTCTTATAACCTCGAAACTAATTTAGCAAAACTGTCGATACAGAGATGGATAGCTTCTGCAAAAAGGGCAAAAGGTGACAAATCGACTGATATGCAAATTACTAAAGGTTTCTCTAAAAGTTTGGGAAAGGACAAAGGGCGTTAACAAGTCGAAGTAAAACACCTTTAGCTATATAGTTATATCTAATTCAGTTTACACAGAACATACTGAAGTTATCAGGCAGGTAAAGTTAAAGATACCAAAAGACGGAAAACGTCTAAAAGAAAACATAAATATTTGATGACACACCACTACAAAAGGCCTTTATTAGATTTCAGACAAAATTCGTAGAATTGATGATCTTTAATTGTATTACCAATTCTAGCTTATAGGTACTAAAAATCAGTCTTTCGCTCTGTTTCTGTCTTTCCAATCTTTTTTAGAGCTGCAGTCATTACCACTAGGAACTCTTTCATGACTCGCTATTTTTATTTTAAGTCCTATTTTACGTAATTACATAACCAAATCGAGGAAGTTAGATTTAACCATCTGTAAATAGCATAGATTCATGCTAGCCTATAGTAGTCACATGGAACGATGGCTCATGAATTCTGCACTTCCCTAGGTGGTTATAGATGTGGTAATTCACACCATCGATGATAATAAAATGGTGACAAATCTGTTGGGATTCGAACCCGGTACCTCTCCGATCAAACTTTTTGTAGCCTTTACCACTCGGTTACCAAAATCTGTTGGAAATCATTAATTAATAGTTTAGGACTACCTCCATGAATCTTCAGTATGCTAATCAATTTTCGATGCACGTATTTCGTTAACATCAGGCTTATATGACTGTTCATTCAGAGTAAAGTGTCGATATGAAGAAAGCAAAACTAGCTTCTATTTACATCGTTTGATCTATTCA
This sequence comes from Tipula lateralis, assembly GCA_963932295.1. Lineage (NCBI taxonomy): Eukaryota > Metazoa > Arthropoda > Insecta > Diptera > Tipulidae > Tipula > Tipula lateralis. The sequence goes on from OZ010738.1 coordinate 57,801,586, forward strand.
ACTAATGCCATCATATTTTAATAGTGCCGGAAGGTTTTCTGTGGAATTCGTGTATCGGGAGCGAATAAGCGAACAATAATATATATATATATATATATATATATATATATATATATATATATATATATATATCGTCGCTGTAGTTCAACCTAGGCGTAAGTGCCAATATTATAGTTTTGAAAAATCAATATTAAAGTTTAAATGGTTTTATACAAAAACATTTTGGAATTCAGTAGAAAAAATATATGCACCATTAGGTTATATACACAAAACATGCGTTTGTAGAAGAAATTAGACACTTCAGCTCTAGGTAAACTGAACACGTTTTAAAGATCATAGCAGATTACTGCAATAATGGGGTCTGTTAAATTGCGATCAGCGTACCTATTTGCTTTTGCCATCTGGTTGTTTTCTTGGTGTACCTCCAAATTTTTATTTTCGGATGGAGAAGGATTTGTGATGGGATGCAGCACACCGGTCGCATTGGTCTTTTTTTGTCTTAAAAAATGACAAATTAAATTCTACATTAAAAACTTTTTCATGTACAATGAGTACATATTATTTATCTTCAGTCCGCTTTCTAAATATTACCTGGTAGAGTTCGCTCTGCAATAGTGGGAATCTATAATAGGAAAACTTTTGATGTGGGCTCTTACTTGGTTAATTTTTTCTTCCGGAATCTTAAATTTGATGTGATTTTCATGTTGTGATGGAGTATGCGTTCCGAATTCGGTGGATTTCGTTTTCTAGAGATGATTTATACGGGTTTGGTTTATATCGAGTGACTTATATTTGTGAAAAAAAAAAACACTTTGCATGCTCTCAACGACACTAATTGCTAAAACAATACAAGAACGTACCTTGTCTTCTAAAATTAACATTTTTAGTACGTTAATGTCCTTTTGTTACCTTTGTAACGGGCATATGTCACTACCCGTTGTTGCCAATTACATATTTTCTCTCGTATTCCATAATCAATGGAAATACAATTTATTATTCAATGTCGTTCATTGAATTATTGCATACTGATCGCATTTTTTTTGTGTAATGGTTACAATAAACGAAGAATATGTGGTGTCATACGACACCAATTCAAAATTATGTTCGCTCATTGCATTATTACATAATGTTCTATTTACATAATTCAAAACTAATGTTTGCGGAATTGAATTGGTGTCAAATTTTTCAAAACACTCTAATGGGCGGTGTTTATACCAAATTGTCAACAATTAGGTGAGCGAAGAGACTTCCCGTGTTTTTCTTCAATTTTTTACCCCTCTCGCTCAACTGATTAATTTTGGATAAATACCGCGTGAAATTTGATTGAGAGTCAGTCGGGGATTTAGAGTGAGGGATACGACCTCGAGTATGGGGCTCGATCTCCAGTTAGGGTGGAGGACCTGGGGGTTCGGTCAGGGAGACAGAGGGACGCAATCAGAGACCAACGAGTCCAATTTGGAAATAAAACCAAGAACTATTATCTACAAAAAATTTTTTTCTTTACTAATTGGCGATAACCGCAGCAAGGGAAAACCAATTAATGGTAAGTATACCCATGATCAACCACTAACATCCGGGCACCGGTAATACCAGGTCCACCAATCGTCTTGCAAGAGGCGGAAGACAGTCGATCATTACTGCTCCGTCTCCCTTTCTGTTGGTAATGGAGTATCACCTCTATATACTTACTAACAAAGTAGTTTCCTTTCTTTTTATTTTTTTTATATTCTTTTCAATGATGGTGCGGCCTTAAAGCACATCATCTAACTACTGGGAATGACATCCCAACCTTCGCATACAAGTGATATACGGACCACGAGCTTACATCCTTCACCACGATTTATTAAGGCAGATGTAACACCTACATTTAGCCTCTGCCCCCTCGATTAAACTATTTCTTGGTTAGATAATAACATTCTACTATCTTCTCTACGATCTTTACCCACCGTTGAACATGTAAACAAGCATCGTGATACATGCTTTTGAATGAGCTTTTCAATTAATGATTAGATTAAATTTCAAAATAAAAATTATTTAATTAATTTGATTGACTCTCTAAAAATAAATTAACGCTTTCATGGAAAAGCTTCGATTAGATAAGTATCTGCAGGCAACATATTTTATATTGGTACGTATACGTTGTTTCAATATTATGAATCGTTATTTTGATTTTTCTAAACTGTCAGTACATATTTATATACTTATAGTTATAGCCATATAGCAGATGCAATTTTAATTAATTTTTAATTCAAATCAATCCATTCAATCTAATATTTAAACTGATATGTGGTCTACTGTAAAGAGGATATTCATCAAACAAAATGGTTGAGCTCATCTCGCCAAGAATACATTTGGGACGAAGGGAGCGAGGGGTTTAGTTAATAAAATATTGTTTAAGAGATTTGGAATCGTGTAGGTGCTAACCTTCTTTAGACATAATGAGGAGGAAGGGCTTTAAAAAACTCCACTGTTGGAGGTAAGATTACATCGGTCAACTCTACTTCAATGCCAGTTATACAGACTATGTCATATGTTTATAATATAAGGCATTGATAAGTTTGAGTATGGTTAGCTGGTTGGACTAGTTGTTATCCTACCACTTTAAATTCGTACTAAACGCGAACTTTAATGAAGAAATATATAGATTCGAATCATTTGGCACTTCTTCAACTTATCTTCTATCCAGATCTTGAATAACATTTGAACGACACGCCAACTGTTGTACACATTGCTTTAACAGGATCGTCTTATTACAAGAACTGTTTTTTCCTTAGATAATAGAGGGACAGGAATATATCATAAATTGAAGAAACGTCAGCAGTCAGACTTCTTCTACGGCATCCACCCAGTACGAAAATAAGATTTGTTTTTCTCTTCGGCCAGCCCACAACATTCACGAATCGCCACAGTATACGAGAATGTTTCAGCAAAAGTGAACTGTGAAAATCACTCCGGTCACTCCCAGAGAGACATATTCAGCTCTTGTCAGTGAAAACAAAGGAAATTCATTCCTCGATACTACAATTATGTGTTCGCGAGCCAAATCAAATCTAGTGTTGGGGTTATTTTGGCTTGCTTATAGTGTCTTCTTACTGTATACCAGCTCCATCTCGAACGTGTCTTAGCTGGTCATTTTATGGAGAAGTTATGACGGTAAATCGATCGTTTTCTCAAACGTACAGCGATATCGGCTAGCATGTGATCTACGATTCACTAGACTACTAATTTTCTGAAACCTCTTTGAGTGCATTTCTCTGGAGATGATTTTGACGAAACTGTTAGAGATTTGTTCAGACCAACGTCAGTAAATTATAACCTGTAACCTTGGAGCTTTAGGCCGCACTTAGCTATTCTTCCACTCAAATCACGTTGATTCATTAGCCATTTGAAACTAGCACGATCCGTGATCAGAGTAAGGTCGTGGCCTTGAGTTTTTTATGGCTTATATCGCAGCTAAACATTCTAATTCCTTTTTAAGACAATTTCTTACACTAGTGGTTACACTTGCAAATTTGTTGATGAAACGTCGGTACCATCCAGCCATCTCAATCAGCCATCTTGATCTGTTCCGTATTCGTTGGTATTGCTAGGTTTACTATTGAATCAATTTGCACGGGATCTGGTCTAAGTCGTTTCTCCCCTTTTCAAGTACCCTAGGTACTTAATTTCTCTCATTACAAATCACTTTTGTCAATATTTATAGTAAGCCCAGCTGTCCTTAGTAACGTCGCTACCAACTCTATCAGTTCAAAGTGCTCCTTTCATGTGCCACTTATGATAAGTAAGTCATCTAGGTAGTCGAAAATTCGGTCATGGAGTTCATGTGGTATTACTTTCTGCATTGATTGGGCTGAATTTCACAACCCAAACAGCATCACTATAAACTGATAGAGTGGACGTCCCGGTACCGTGAATTCTGTCTTATGTCTGGCAGATACCTTGCTATATGCGTCCTTTAGGTCGAGTGCAAAGAATTGAGATTGCGTTCATCGAGATTGGTGAGCTCCTCGAACTTTTGCTTATCTCTACTACACCCAAACTCAATATTCTATCGATTTCTTGGTAAAGGTCATTCTGTACGGCGGGTCAAACTGGGTAGTGCCTCTGTTTTACCGGTTTGCAGTTATTTATAAGCTCATGTAACGTCGTGTTTCCTAGACATTCCTTAGCTGAAGATGGAAATATCGATCAACGTTGTATTACACATTAGATTGTAAAACTGGAAATGATAAAGATTTCCTTGTAATAATATTATTCGAGTTTCATTTACGTTAATCCCCCGAATATTCCCAAAAACAACGTTAATTTTTTCGTAAGTACACAGCTGGATGAATTATTTTGGCAGAATTTTGATAAATTAATGTATTAAAAATTTGATAACTTCCCCGTACGTCGTCTTCGATTGCAATTGCTCCACCAACATATATACGTACCCAGCACACCAAATCGATACAATTACTTCCTCATCAATGTATTTTTCATGTCACTTGGGAGTTGATTTACGTTGGCGGTATAGCGATATAGCCTTCTAACGCGTGTGTGTACTGTTGTGCGTGATTTTATTATTTATGTTTATGTTGTTGTGTTGTTCGTATTTTGTTGTTATTTGGTTGTTAGTTTATGGCTAAAATTGTATGTTTCAAGTTAGATAAAGAGATTTAATTTATGATAGATAAGAATAAGAATAAGAAAACCAGAATCAACATAAAAACGATTTTTGTTTTGCTTGCTCTCGACGTATACGAGAGCACATCAACCGTAACCAAGCGCCAAACCGAAAGGAAGATGGTAATATTCGGGTTTATATCGTAAGGAAATCAAATATTTTGATGTTGAATGTACATAAGACACAATAATGATCTATACATGGAGCATGTACCAGGATGGTGTATATAGGTGAAATACACCTTTCAGAAGTAGACATAGTCGTTTATATATATATATATATATATATATATATATATATATATATATACATATATATATATATATATATATATATATATATATATATACATATATATATATATATATATATATATATATATATATATATATATATATATATATATATATATATATATAATGTTCCTGGGTACATATATGATGGAGCTGGCAGATAACTACAAAAATAATATCAAACATGAAAATTGGAAACCAAATTCTAATAGAATTGAAATCAATTTTCCATGATATATCAGGAAAATCCAATTTTTTTATTTATCTCTATATATACACATACATATATACGTGTATACATAGTATGTGTAAATATAAAAAAGGGTTATGGGATTACTCACGTATGCTTGACTAGTTTAGATTTTGGAATTCAATTTTATTTTTTTCCCCCCTCCCCCCCATCGATTACGATTTCCTGTTCAAATGAATTTATAAATCGAAACGTGTACAGAGTACAGTAGAGTGTATATCCGTATGAACAGTGTAAAAGTTGATCTCGTTCGGATGGATTGTAAATTGAGCGGAAATTTATAAAAGTGAGTGAAAACTATTTTAAATACGAACCCAGTGTTAGTAAATAGTCGACTCCGAGTATCTTGTATTTGGTATCGATCAATAGTAACGAAAATTTTGAATACAAAACCACAAAGGCATCACACATCTTGTAATATATATGTATATAGCTCTAAAGATGAACAAAAACGAAAAGTTGTACATAATACACATTCCTTTTTTTTGTGAAAGCTCGAGCTAAAGAAAATAATGAGAAGGAAATTGGTCCGTTCGCTTCATAGTAATAAAGTCAAGGAGAAGGAAAAACAAATATATGAGTTAACCACTGTATACAGTGTATAAAGCACAAGTAAAAAACTTTTAGGAATTAAATCAAAAAGTTAAAAGAGCTTTTATCTTATATAAGAGTATATGAGTACCTACGTATATACACACATGTGGCAGCATCGTTTTGTTTACTTTCATTCAATTGAAAAATATTATATATATATATATATATATATATATATATATATATATATATATATATATATATATATATATATATATATATATATATATATATATATAATAAGTATAAGGTTAGGTTTATTCAAAACCATCTCTTTAACCAAACAGAGTACTATGATAAAACGACTGAATAAATCATAAACAAGTCAAATATTATTGTAGGCAACAGGAAAATTATTTTCAAAAGAGGACAAGATTTTCTTTTTAGTTTTTCTTCGTACATAGCTAGCTATATATGTAGTTAACCGAAATAATCAAAATGGCAAATATGGGTACAATGAGACAACGGGCGGAAAGAGTAACACAAGTAAATTTAATTTTTATTAGTGTTTTGGTTTTCGGGGGTTTATGTGTCGGATAAGATAATTTGTTAGCTTAGAGCTTTGTGTTTTTATGATGTTAAACAAACGAATAAAAATCTACAGTCCAAATGTATGTACAGCCGTGGTGATTGAAGATTAAAAACAGACGTATACGATAATGGGTCTTACATTGTTTGGGGACAGGCAAACGTGTTGATTTTAATTTTTAATATTATATTCAGTTTTTGGCAGCTTTTCTGATAAACGATTTCCATATTTGTGTAAAGAAAAGATGAAATATATCCGGTGAATCTAAGGTTACTCGAGAATTTTGTCCCAGAAAATTAATAATGTAAAATTGGACATTCGGTAGTCTGCATCATGGTTAGAATCTATTCGTGTCTAAAAAATAATTTAAATGATTTATAATTTTATATAATTTAATAATGTCACCACGCAAAAAATCAACAACAATTTTCCTGAACATGAAAGCTTTCTTCGATATTACTTGCATATCTTGCTTGTGATAATAAATCAGCTTCGGTTTATACAAGTTCTAAGAACTCACCTATATCACCTAAGATAATCATTTTTTTAAGGCTTTCCAGGCCATTATTATGGCTTGTACCGTGTCAACAATCTGACCTTATCGGTTTCGATCACGATCCTGCTGTTTATACTGTTGCAAGCAACCAGAAGATGCCAGAATTCTTTCTACGCCTTGGAGTCATCGTCGACGACAACCATTTCTTCCCATACCAAAAAGTGGCCGTCTCTTTAAAGATCGCTGAAACATTCATTTCGAAACAGTACGCAGAACATGACCGAGCCAGCGTACTCACTGTCCTTTAATTTCATGGACGATATCAAGAATTTGCATTAAATTACTGATCTCGTGATTGAAGAGAACTCGGTGCGTGCCATCAACGTCGCGTTTTGGGCCATGCATCACACACATGATTCTTCTCTCGAATGGTAGAAGCTATCTCTCACACTCAGCCGTCAAGGTTCATTTCTCACATCCATACATGACAACGGGTCTGATCAACACTCTGTTTCAGCTTATCCGTATAGGCAAGATATTTACACAGATGAACCTATTTGTTTGGTATTTCTAAATATTCAAGCGCTTACCATACCCTCTTTCGATTGATCGAATCACACAGGCGAAGATAATTAATAAGCCATCCAAATATACAAATGCACATGGTTTCGGGTGTATTATACAACACAAATTATCTCAGAAGGAGGTATCTGCCAAAACGCGAGGCATTATATGTATAAAATAAGTTTCATGATATGAATCCCTTTTGCTAACCCTATATTTATTTTACTATAAGAACAGTTGAGATTCCTCATTTGCTTTCCGAACCAATACGATCGGAGAGCTTCAGGAACTTTCCTTTTATAACTCTAAGAGAAACTAGCCGATCAATTTCCTGGAAAATCTGATCCTTAGGTGACTTTTGGTAATGCCTTTGTTTTATTGGTTCATGGTTCCCCACATCTACATGTTGTTCAACAAGATGTGTTCTTCTTTGTCCATTTCTAATAAACGAGGGAAAATATTTATAATTTGTGCCAATTTTAGCGTGTGCTTTGCACGCAAAATAAATAGTGAGGAACTTTGAGTTCTTGATCCATAAATATTTGGTTTTGATGCACTCCACATACTTGACATGACCTTTAAAAAACCTCTTAACGGGCGAGAATCTACCTCTTTATGTGTAGCTGTTGCACCACATGAGCGACATCCAATCCATTTGCGTACAATATGTTGCATCATGGTTAGATAAATTGAATGTGATTATAGACAATTTTCGGGATGAAAGCTATAGTAAAACTGTCATGATAGCTGTTGTATTTATTAAAGAGATGACTGTTGATAGTATTCTATCGCGATATTGTATTACTACATAAAAGGTGGTTAAATTTCGTCGCCGTGGCCAACAATTGCTCCTCTCACGATCGTCGTTGACGAACATTATGAATAAAAACTTGCATTTACACGCTTACAAGGTGCAATCAGAAAATCATCTTTAGTGATGATTCACATTTTCACCTCAGTTGATTCGTCAATAAGCAGATTTGTCGCATTTGGGCAAATCATAATCCAAGAGTGACTGTCGAAAAACCAATGCACGCACAAAGAGTGACTGTTCATCGGGCCGTATTTTTTTCCAGAATTCCGGCCTGGTCAGGCAGTTACTGTGAATGGTGTTCGCTATCGTGAGATGATAACGAACTTTTTATGGTCTGAATTGGAAGATATGGATATGGACGATATGTAGTTTCAACAGGACGGTGCCACTTGCTACACAGCTAACGAAACAATGGTTATTTTGCGCGACAAATTCAATGGCCGTGTTATCTCACGTGGTGGCGATGTAAATTGGCCGCCAAGATCATGTGATTTGACACCGTTGGACTTCTTTCTTTGGGGTTATTTGAAAGAAAAAGTCGATACGCTAGCAACAATTCAAGAGCTAAAGAAGGAGATAATTCGGCACATTAATGGTATAGAACCTCAATTATGCTTAAGCGTCATCGAAAATTTGAACCATCGGCTGGAGGCTATTTGGTCGATATTTTGTTCTATACATAATTGAACCATACCATATTATCATAATAAAACAAAATTGACAGTAATTTCCTAAATAATTTGTGTTTTATTAAAAATCAACATCGACCCTTAAAATTTAACCACCCTTTATCAATTTTTTTTTCTGGAACTAAAATTGTCGAGTTTTTATTTCAATAACGGCAGTACAATCGGTGGTTATGAGTCAACACATTTGCAGAACTCATGGGCCGTCGTATAATCGATATTTAGGCTGGCATAAAGCATTCCAATGTGCAAATGAGTGATAAGTCTCATTCTACATGAATTCTGAGCATACATATATGATTGGATTGTAGTTTCATTTTCTGGAAAAAGAATGATCGGAATAAACTGACATATCTGTTCAAAACTATGAGATAGCCAAATTCAAACTTTATTGTCATTTAAATTGACGACATATTAGTATAGCTTTGATAACCATGGAACAAGATATACCCTGTGAAACGAGCTGCCGATTTGGACAAACAATATACTTATAGCGTAAACGTGACCCCAAATCAATTTACTTTGAAAGTTGGTAAAAATTTTCCAAATATTACGGCTTCCCTTCTTCCATACGTAAGAAGCGCCAAATACTTAAAAAATTATTCTATCTCTCACAATGTTCAGCGCATCACTTTATATCCCAACCTATAAATCACTATTGATAAATAAAGTAAGTCTTAAGCTGGACGGAAGCGAAATCGATTAAGCATTTTATATAAGTTAGCACAAATATTTAACATGTGTACGAAAAAGAAGAACTCGGGTGCAGAACTAACTCGGCCATATCATTTTATGATTTTTATTCAAACACCAAGCCTTCGACACCAGACTGCGCTAACTGATGCCAGAGTTCATACTTGTTCCACCAATTCCTGAAACAAGAGTTAGTTAAAATCTTAAAATCAACTTCGACCCATCACCAGTCAGGTGGCGCAGTGGTCTAAGCTGCGGTAGTTGGAGCGGGAGGTGCAGAGTTCAAATCTCGATAGGGGCAGGATGCAAACGGGATCAGATTATACAATCGGTGGTGTGAATACCTACAACTATGACTCCCTGTTGGAGTGTAGAATTCAAGGGCCGACCCATCTTCCATGTCAGTATACTATAAGCTGGCATGGAGCTATTCAATGTGAAGATGGTTAGGAAACTATAGGACATACACCCGTACGTCCTCGATTTGGCAAAAGGGCGTAAGGTAGAACGTAAATAAACGAAATGCGATAGAATTGGGAGTGCCTTAAGCCCCAAAGTAGATTGCATAGTAATAAAATTTAAGAAAACTTCGACACATCGACAAAATTTATTCGTTCATTTAAAGGGTCAAGTATAATTTTTTAAAAATATTTTAACTGGATTTGTTAGTTGTTAGTTTCAAGCCGCTGGTTTTCAATTTAAATCGGATTAAGATGGTACATGTAACCCAGCAGAGAAATGGTTTGCAAATCAATGGTTTTATGATGATGTGAAGCTGAATGTTCTGAGAACATTTCTATATCTTAACGTATATACTGAGCTAGTCAGTGTAGCGTTTAGAAATTAGCACGGGATACTGATCATGGAGGTTTTCATGGTGGAGCTGGATGATAATATTTATATTTTGAAGTTTAGATCCATATTCGTTTCTATTCAATACAATACTTTTGGATATAGTGAACTCGATCTCTTTTATTACAATCGTGACCAAAGCAGTCAGACTCTTCAATCTGTACTTGTAGGATTTTTGGTTTCTGATCTTTTATGTAACTTTTTCAAGTATTTTGATTAACTATTTTAATGGCGCTTCTTTGTGGTAAATAGACAATGGTTTATCTTTGAACTTCCCACTGCGTTACTATTTGGTGATCTGTCACACATATGGAGGAATTCGTTTTATCCTGAACTTATTTTTTTCACAATCGCAGTGAGAGTCGATTTAAAGTGAGATAAAGTGATCAGATGTGGTGAGATCAAGAAGAGTCGTCCTAATTGGAAGAATTGAAATCGATGCAATACCTAAGAAAATGGTAGTAAGAAATGAGAGTACGCATTTTGAAAATAATAAGTCTACGTATGTCACAATTTATTTAATTGTAGACTTATCTAAGTTGGAAGTTTCTTTGCGATTTCAGCCTTTAATCAACCCAAAAGTGTACAGTAATAGTTGCTGTTGATGGTGGTTCCTTTTTGGAGATGGTCGATGAATAATATTCCGTTCGCATCCCAAAATACAGACGCCATCACCTTACAGGGCGACTGTTGCGTCTTTGGTCGCTTTTGATTCGGTTCGTCGACTGCTGTCCATTTAGGTGCGTAGTTATAAAGTTGTCTCATTCATTGTCACATATCGATGCCAAACACTCCTCTGTTTGTTTTTGGTCGACTGTGAGCTCACGCGGCACTCACTTTGCACAGAACTTTCGCTTACCTAAATGTTCGTGTAAAATGATAAAATCGCTAACATTTGATATCCTTTTTTGTGTGAACACTCACATATCAATAGTCAAATTACTATCACATTTATACACGTATCGTTTGAAGTTTAGTACTAAATAAAATCCACATAAAAAAAATTCTAGTAACGCCATCTATGTATGTGTCATCCTACGGACTTGTTGAACGATCCTGTATATTCGATTCGTATGGCTATACCTCCGTATATTTTCTGAATCTAATGTATCGAAATCGGTCGCAAATTCTGTTACTATACTTTCTCATATTTAGGCAAAGTTCTTTCAATTCTAATGTCAGTCTGTGGCCATATTTCCATTCTAGTGCCATATTCCTTTCGTTCATGCTTTGGAATAATTTGACGCATTTTTGCAACTTTAATGTTTAGAAATGTTGGATGGTATGGTGCCGTCAAATTTCGAGCAATGTGCAAGGAATTTGTAGTTTTTAGATCTGTTGATCTCCGTTTCTATTCTCCAGATTTAATATTGGTAAATATTTTCAGTTATTTTATTAGTTAGGTTTCCACTGATTATGACTAATTATAGAGTCGAAAATCTTTGATTAACTTGGTATAACTGAGGGTGCGAGGCTAGTATTAAATGTCGGAATAAATCCAGATTTTAATTTGGACTTTGGTGTTACTGGAATGGGTATATGAAACTTCCGATTGCGGCAATTTTTCTACCATAAATAAAATTACACACAATGTTATGCTGACAGTTAATATGTTGTGTTCAATAACCTTCGACTAATAGTTGGTACAGTGAATACTGCAGCTATAATGACCTTCAGTACTGTGTTGGAACATGTTTAATTCTCACATATTGGTTTTGGATTTGGTATTGTAGATAGAAGCAATATAATAGATTGAATTATCGGGATTTATAACAACGTGCCAGCTTAAATTGGGGAAAAGAGTTCACGAGAATTGCTGAGGGTCAAAAACTTTGTTGTTGGTTTGATGAGCCCATCGTGTTCAAATAGGACAGAAATTATACGCAGTCATACAGGAAAAAACTATTGCAAACCAGGTTAAACAAACACCCAGAATATAAAAAAGATTTATTAATAGTTTTGCAAAATGTCCTAGGATTCGCATTCTCCGTTTGGAGTTATTAAAATAAAGACTCCAGTTAATTGGTCGTGTCCTGGATTCCGTTTATACTACTTTTGCCATTATTCACTTAATGGGTATGGTGTATACTTTCATTCCTGATGAGAAATAAGAGTTTTTTATATTGTTTTTTTTATTTGGTTGTCGGCTAGTCCAATTTGTCACGGTGCTGCATATTCTGCAGATAATATTTGGTCCATATTTTTCAAAAATCCCTGCATCCTATCCGTTTGACTAGCTGCCACCTAGTTAATAGTTGTTGTTTTAAACGTGGTCTGGTTTGGTCGTCTGGCGAATCAAGCTAGATTTGTCTGTTAAAAAGCATTTAATGATGCCTCGATTTGAAGTAATAGCCTAGTTTATTCTTCAAAAGTTGGGAATGCGGGCTAATCACTTTCCTACATATGTTGTTTTACTTATTTTCAATAGGCCTTCAAAAAATGTAGTCTTCTGGTGGTATGATATGTCATTATATTCCATTGAAGGGTGTTGCTTTTATATGTAAATTTTGAATGTGCGTTGTATTTCGGAGTTGTTGCTTGTATCTTGAATCAGATCTGATTGTGACGTCATTGAATGACTGAGTGATCGAAAAGATCACATCCATCTCATCAGGCATATACTACCGGACTTGATGTTCATAGTGTGCGATTCGTATATATACTTTCGGTCGTGACCCGACAGTACTAGTGAATTACAAGAACTTATCTCGAAATATCGATTTTATATTAATTGCGTGTGGCGTGAGCTAATTTGCGATTTGTTTGAGTTGCTCTGGAACGCCACACCTTGTGTTGACAAGACATTTGAGTATTGTCAAATTGTGATAGATGGACTGAAGATATTTATTCGCAGCAACAAAATTTCCTTTTCGTGCGTTTGGGGCAGCGAAAAATCCTTTCAATTCTTTTTTTATCTAATTTTGAGTTCCATTTCCATTTTAAGGGTGTCAACATAGCAACAATTATATAAGAAGATGTGAAGTAGGCCAGACTTGTAGTTGGGTTAAGAGTTTTTTTTGACAGCTACATACAAACTACCAAATGTGGTTGGAGTGGTTAAGTACAGTGGAATAGGATTATGGAACTGGCTAGTGAGCTTATATTATCTTTATACACTCAGAAAAAAAATAACCTAACAAAGCCAAGTTAAACGTTTTTTGTTATTTTAGCTAAGCTTTTGTTACAATAAACCATATTACGCGTTGGTTACTTCAACCAATGCTTAGTTAAAATAACTTAAATGGTTTTGTTGTTTTTGAAAGCAATACAGTTAGTAAGTCAGTGAATTGATAAAATAATTTACCAAAATGCATAGTAATAAATTACAAAGCACAAGTTATATTTAAAATAAATTTTTGTAAAATTATTTATTATTCAACATGACACAGTTAAAACTAACCATTCAGAAGTCAAAACTAAATATTTTTATATAATTTCAATTTTAAAAACGCAGTTTTCATATTTATATGTTCTAGAATATTTAAACAAAACCATAACTGAAGTCTATCTAGAAAATTATTATCATACATTTTCCAATTGAAGTTGATATTGTGAGTGCCTACGTATTTTGAATTAGAAGTTTTTGATTAAATATTTAGCTTGTTTTTATATGGTATATTACAAGTTCATTGGTAAGTTAACCATTTTATTTTGTATTTATTATGAAACTTTCGATTTTAAATAATTTAGTAAAAGTTTCTTTACTATACTATAACAAATATGTAATATCATAAAGTTCATACTGTTTTATAAGCTCATTTTCAGTTTTTACAAGAAATGCTTGCTCAAAATGAAACTGGTCGATCAGTTATACAGACTTTTATAAAACAAATAGATTATCGGAAGCTCATAGAACGATGCTGGTTCATCCAATTGTTCTAACTACATTAATTTAAAAAACTTTTGTTTTGGTATAGATCATGCAAAAAGTTAACAGACGAAATTATTCACATTTTTCCGACTGACAAAGATTTGCTATAAAGCATCAACATTTATATGTGTATAATAAGTTAACTATCATTTTTTGTTCTAGTTAGAAAATTATTTTTATTGGATATGGCTATATACCATCGAAGGTAAACTATACCCTATGATAGATTTCAGAATCAAAAGAAAAAACTAACCAAGTTTTGTAAACCAAAAATTGTTGATCTAAACTCTACAATTGTGGATGAACTTGTATAGTTTCAAATCAATCTGATGACTCAATAAGAGTCGATCTTAATCAAATTCTTCGTAGGAAAAGGTACTGAATAAATGGACACAAATTACTGGCTATCGGATAAATCAAACAAACTCATAAGAATATATTGATTAAATAAAGATTATAATTTAATCAATATATTTGACTAATGGCCACTATAGAAATACCCACAAGCTCCTGAATTAGTATGTTGAATTATTTAGTTATTACTATACATATTCTTAGTTTCAAATTTTTATTTTTATTTTAAGGTATCATCAGATTTCTAAATATTGTTCCCGAATCATCAATCAATTAATCTTAATTGAGAGGTTTTCATTTCAAAAATGCCAGAAATTTATAGAAATTCTCTAAAAGAAAAATCTATTATCAAATCTTTTAATGAAATACTCGCTCAAAAGATTCAAATATCTTCAAGTTAAATTAGATAATAATACAACAATTACAAATATTTATTTCGGTATTTTGAATTTCAGATGCATAAAATCTAGAAATGATTTATTTACTACCTGCAATTCTTCCTCTTGGCAACCAAAAACAAGATTACTACAAGAATCAAGTATGAAAGGTCAACCATACTTGACTCCCAATTAAATTTATCCAGGAAATTAGAGGTGTTAGAGCAACAAAGCATTTCAGACCAGACATGCAGCCAAAAATAGCAAGAGACAATCACGATTATAAAATATTTTTCGTAATTCTTGATTCAAATAAATTTAAATTTGAAGGTTTCTGAGTTTTAGACTACTCTTTTGAATTATTCAATATTTTAAATTTATGCTACCCAATAAACTAAGTGTATTATGGATGTATATCTGATTGTGTGCATATCAACTTAACACAAAATATGACGATGATTTACCAGTAGTTCATACCTTAATAAATGACATAAATAATATGGATTAGTTTTGAAATTATTGTATTATTGTTATTGAATTGAAATAAATATATAAATGTCTTTTAAACTTGAATTTTATGAAAAAACTGACTTTTCTATTTAATAAAATTAGTTTTTTGTGTAGAACCATTGAAATAATTTTGCTTGGTTAAAATTATCATTTGGTTGGTTGAAATAAACAAGCATTAGGATATTACCTATGTTACAAAAACTATAATTTTGGCTAAAGTAAACAATGAAATTATTGTTTTAACTAAGCAATTTAGTTAAAAAATAACTTTGGTTTTTGTTAAATTAACTAAGCTGTTTAACAATGCTAACGTTTAGAAAACAATGGGCCTGGGTTAACAAAAACCATGCATAATTATTTTAACAAAACTATTTTTGTAAAATGTACTTTGCTTGCAGTTCAAATAGCTTTTAGTTAAATTTCAACAAATGAGATAATTATTTATAACCTTTGCATTGTTTTCAAAACCGTAGCTTTAAGTTAAACTTAGATATATTTAATTGACCTAGCATTATGTCAAATAAACTAATCAAATTATGTTCTGATGACAAAACGCTAGTTTGGTTGCAAAATAACCCAGAATTTTTGTTATTGTAATCCAAAATTTATGTTTATTTTACTATGGTTTTTTCTCAGTGTAGGTGTCACTATGTGATTGTTAACATTGGTGGGATGCAAAAATAGAATTTATACTGATTACTTATGTTCTGAGGCCAGATAGTAGTTCTGTGGAGTTTGAGTTAATTGGATCACTTCACCTTTCATGGACCTTCATTGGCTTAACTAATTTAATTTTCACATTTTTGGTAGACTACGTCTACTGTAAAGGATGTAAATGTCCTTTTACGAATCAAAGTGACAGTATTATGTATAATGTGTGTGTATGTAAATAAATTAATTTAAATCCAAAAATTTTATTAATAAATAGTTGAAATAATTAAAAATTAAATGAATTTTATGTCTGCTATTTTTACTGTACCAAACGTCATGGGTGATGCTTCCGAATTAATTTTATGCAAAAAACAACAAAATTTTATCGTTCTTTGTGAGTTTTGGGCCAAAAATTTAACTGACCCAATTTATTTATTAAATTATTATAAATATTTGTGTCGTATTGTTTTAATTTAATTTTAATTTTTGCAGATAATATAAATTAATTTTTGTAAATATATGTATACAATCGAAATCTATTCGTATGACGTACGAGTATATACGACATGCTATTTTACAACCCCTGGAAAAATGTAATTCCTTAAGTAATTCCTTTGACAGTTGCCATTGAAGCAAATACTTGCTAAATTTTACAATTTTCCAAAAAGTCAAATATTTTTTAATTATTTTTCGTTTTTATTTTTTACGATTGGGAATTGTAGTTTAAAAAATAAAATAATTAAATATATTAAAATTGTTGTTCCAATGAGAATTAATTAATAAATATAATGATAATAAATTCACATTATGAACATAATTTTTTGTTGTTACATAAATTATTTATTTTGTTGGTACTCGTCAGCAGCCATCATCTATTTATTCACATCGGAGTTATATACTGAGCTGGATTAAAAATGGTCAACACGATTATCAAAGCACATGAAAGCTTTTATTCTAACAAAATAATTTCAATGAATGTTTTTTAGAAGTCATATTATTAATGAGGAAAAGGATTATAAAATAATAAAGGATCTGTGATGAGAGGACATGTATAGAAAGCTATTTTTAATAAATAGAAGTAACCAGTAACTATAGTAATCCACTATAATGATCCACTAATGATGGTGACCATTTTCCCTTAGCACTCATTTTTATTTTCATGCAGGTTGTATTGTTCAGTATTACTAAAAGATAGACACTAGTCTAGTGCAAACTAGATTTTTAAAGTTGTCTATCATTATTATTAAAGATAGCAGGAACTCAAATTGTCCTTTTTCAATGAAAAACGTGATTGGTCTACGTTGTAAGCTTCTGGATTAGCTCTCTAATAAAGTATTTTGCCTAACGATAAGTAGGAGTAGCCGACCATGTAAGAGTTAGGTTCCATGCCTCTTACTGAATTTATAATTGTTTGTTTAAATACTGTATGGAACGGTAAAACATCAGCTGGTTCAGGTTCTATGAAACATTAAGTGAGAATCGCAATTATTTTCGCTTGAACAATAGAACCGCATGTCCCCAATCTGTCAGAGGTTTTCAGATGATTCAATACATCATTGCATGATCAGAGAACCAAAGCCAGTACTCTGTTCAGAGAGAGAGAGAACGAGAGAGAGAGAGAGAGAGAGAGAGAGAGAGAGAGAGAGAGAGAGAGAGAGAGAGAGAGAGAGAGAGAGAGAGAGAGAGAGAGAGAGAGAGAGAGAGAGAGAGAGAGAGAGAGAGAGAGAGAGAGAGAGAGAGAGAGAGAGAGAACGAGAGATAGAGAGAGAGAGAGAGAAAAAGAGAGAGAGAAAGAGAGAGAGACAGAGTCTGGTGAGAACCAAATATTTCTGGATGGATAAATGATTTGCGGATTGAAGAATTGTAACTGGATTAGGGATAGGATGAGCTTCAGAGTTAGAGGAGGAGTCGAAAACATGGCTTCAGTCACAGCCCGTCAATATAAATTTAGTGCATGACATAGAACACAAACTGATGTCAATCAACTCATTGCGAGTAGAGTTAACCAAGGTTGGATCACATCCAGCATTGAGGATATCCAGCTCAGAGGAACTTCAATAGTTTAGCAGAGCGGAAATCCACAACACAATCGATTCGCGGTTAGCATCTTCTCCGTATCGGACAATTTTACATTGATATTGACAATTAATTTCATCACGTTGATGTCCGCTTGGATCACACTCCTGTGGAGGACCAGAGACTAGGTGTGTATTAGTACGACAACCACTCGAGCAATCCCTTACTTGATCAGTTTCCTTGACAAAACAATTGTACGTTGAATCATGGGCACATTTACATAGAAAGACGCCATCACTAAGATAGCAAACAACATCTACGCCACAAGCCCGTTAGATTTTGCCGCCTCAAGAATGCGACGACCCAACTCTATCCAGAAAATAATTAACTAAGCCTCATCCAGGGAATTGGGGCCATTATTGTTATGCACGCAAAATTTTTAAATCGTTGATTCAGTAACGACTTGAGCCAACGTGCCTGGTTTTTTGGTTACCTACTCAGGAATGGCACCATTTACAACGCATGGCTGCTTGTGTATCGACAAGAAGGGAATATTAGACCTCTTTAGAAAAGCATCAAATACAAGTCCAAAGAGTCGCTTCTGAAGATGCTAGCGATTACGTTTTCCAGCCCACCTAGTTTTTTTCTTAGTCAATAAATGTGTTCTTGTGGGTTACGTTCTGCATCAGTCATTTGAATTGATACCACACATATTGATAATATCGTGATTGTCTTGCCCGACTGAGATCTTGAACTCATATGGGCTGTACGATAGGAGTTTTATCTTGGTATGGGGGCTTACTATAACCCAAAGTATACCCATCAGATCGAAACCAGCCTAGCGAACGAACAATAGAGATCACATAAGATGCCCATTCATCTCAAAAGACAGTCTTCATGGGCTGGTTGATTCAGCGCCCTATTTGTGTCAATCAATGCCTCTTCCGGAGTGGATATTATAATTATCATGATCTGCTACAATTTTACTGGCTGCTTGATCGAAACCGATCAGAAAACCGGACTACCAACATTCAAAGAAGGCAGAAAAATTCCATTGTGAAAAGATATTTTTGCCGGGTAAGGTTAGGCAGGAGGAAGTTGTATGAAATATTTTTTGCGAGGTTGTGTCAGAAGGTAGTGATGTGCTCCCTAAACAGGACCATACGGGTCTCACCAATGTAACCCATGAAGCTTTATATAATTTTGATTTGAATTGTGTGTGTTGTGTGGTTATGTTGTTATTCACTAGGCCGGTTTTGCCCTGATGATGGATGACGTGATGACTGACTGATTTACTTGAACGAAAAAATTAAAAATCCATCTTATCAGGCATATGTTGGCAGACTTGATATGCTTATTGTGCGAATTGTTTGCGTATATATCGTGTATCTTTGAACTCCACAGATCCTTAATTGTGAAACGCGGTAGGGGCCGTTTAAGCCATAGATTTAATTATGATCAGATATAGACCTGTCCTTTAATTTACTACACTTTAACATCGCGAGGACTTACGAATGACACTTTGAACAAGAAAAATAAAGCTTTTCTTAATTGCTGGAAAAGCTGAGCAAAACTTTGGTGACTTAATTAAATTATAACGACATAAAGATATGTAATAACCGCATGTTGGCCCTCACCGAATTTGGCTCCTAAGATAACTGTTACAACAACAGCACCGAGAAAACTATCATTGACCATATAATGTTGGTTTCCATCTTTGCAAACTTTTTTGGGGCACAAAACACCCCCACGTGATTCACTTATTAACTGTAGAACCAATTGTGCATTGCATAGCGCCTTGCCACCCTATTCATTTACACTTTCGATCGTAATTAGATGGTGAAATTTTTTTTATGCATATTGCCCCTGCTGCAAAACACGGTATCTCTGCTCCAATTGCCACAGGTTTTGCACCATTTGGTTGGAGTGTTACATGTCATACGACTCTAATACATAACACATTCCTTAAATCGGGTTGGGTAAAGAAACTTTTAAATGAAAGTCAAAACGGGGAAAAACAATTCGAAAGAAAAGCGTTGATTGAAGGATGGGTCCTAATTTTTTAAGAATTCACTTCTTAGTATAAAAACCAATCCGCACGTTGAATCTTTTTAATTACAGCATAATTTCTTAATATAAATGTAAATATGTAATTTGAAATTAATGCTTGAGAAACGTTCAAATTACAAGCATCTTTTCTTAAGGAATAATTAAACGGTTTCTAGGTAATATTATGTTAATGTAGAATGTGTTATGGTTGCTTTACAATCTGACTTCGTTTTATCTATTAGCTTGAACGTACAAGTTACCTATAGCTGCCTATTGAATTTGACGTCGATTTATGTAGGTTGGAAATCTTCATAACAAGTAAACTCTTCCACGGAAAATGTGGGCTTTAAATCCACCAATCAAAAAGTTAATTATTGAGTTACTTGATTTTGTACACAAGGCTTGTGCAGCTGGTAGAATTTTCGGCATCAGTCGCTTTAAGACGGTTCCGGTTTAAAAATTAAAACTCTGGTTCAGCTATAAGTGGTAGCAGCAAGCAATTTGTTCTGATTCGTACTCAAGCAGGCTTATATAGCTGTTTGTTAGGATGGTCCGAACATAAGGACGTCCAAGGTTATGAACAATATTTAGGTGAAAATGACTTAATGCGGGATAACAATAATGCTAGATATACTCGTGAGTTGATAGTTAAATTGTGGCAGTATAGGTTTACTGGTTAGAATGTACTACCAGCGATGTTACTTTTTTGAAGCATTTCGAAATAGTTCTCGTAGCAGTTGCTAGTCTTATATCAAGTGCGAACTCTGGTGTCTGTTAGGGGGTTGACTTAACCAATTTGTCGGTAGGAAGTGGTAAATAAAATATTACCTGAAACGGAAGTTTCAGGTAATATTGGCAGCAGGTTAAAATGCTAGAAGAACGACACCTGACAATAACCAACATGGGAGATAAGACTAAAGATGAAACAGTCACGACCAGCTTACTCTAGGATATAAAAACTTAGAATAAGAGACTTATAGATTGTTAAAACATTGAGAGCCACTGAATATAAAATGAAGAAATTCTGATTCTTTAAAAAGTGGCGAAGAATCGAATTAAAACGGAAACGCACAACCACTATTGACTTGAAGTGTTAATTTGTTAAGCGAAAAACGGGAAGAGTGAAAAATCAGGCAGAGGAATCGGGTACAATTCTTTTTGTATCCACTGTTCTAAAAATAATAAAGGAACTGTCTCTTGCAAGGATATAACAGCGAAACATAAGAAAATTAGAGATAATCGCAACATTAAACTAAGAAATTATCAATAACTTGAGCGTCAAAAGAACACCTGATTTAGACTTAATACCAGAACGAATAGACTAAGCTACAACTAAAAGCCAGTGAATTAGTCTCAGAAGTCAAAATGATTCGAAATCCTACTAAACCATCCAACTATAACAATTGTAACTGATGGCCTTGGGTCGATACTTCGCTATACGGCACACTGTATTTTTGGATAGAGACTCAGTGGTGAGGGAGGGTTAAGTTACGTATAGCTAGTACGGCCATTTTACAAAAAAAAAAATCTAACAAAACAAATAGTGTGCAAAAGTAAAATCACATCTATCATTACGCGGCTATATATGAACGCCATCCCATCGTTCTTGATAATTTAACGCATTATCTTAAGAGGTAGTACATTAAAAAGAAAAGAAAGAAGAGCCAACCATTAAATCCACGCGTCGAACCTCACGCAACACTCTCGTGCCGTGCTGTACGAGAAAGATTAAAAAAAATTTAATTATGAATGTAACGCACTACTACGTGAAACCACCAAATAATTCATTCACAAAAAAAAGTTTAAAGAAAAAAAAAATATTGCTTATGCTAGTGTTAGTGTATTGTTCTTGTTTGATTAAGTTAAAGGGAACAAAATTTAGAATATATATGTATATGTATCTATGTTGTTATAATTAAAAATAAAAGCAAAATAAAAGAATAATTACGTCACCGACATTTTGTTGGTATTGCTTTCCCATGGCCTTAGTGGATGTTTTCTTCTGGTCTATTGAACACGATGAACGGGATCCTGTGTATATTGATTCCATAGTATTTACTCGCCGCCAGTTTTTTATATATTTTTGTAATTATGATCTTAGATTTAATATTATGTGTGGTAGTGGTTAAATGTATGAATGTTTCTATTATTTACGATAAGTTTTTACATACGGTAAGGTATTTTATAATAAGATTATACCCATTACTTTGCATGTCCACCGTTATTCTTTTATGCACTATCACTGTTCTCACTTGGTTTTTGGGTGGAAAGTTTACGTCTAAATACCATAGACTAGTACACTTATAGTCGTATCATGAACTGAGACACCAATAATGAACGCAAATAAATAATGCTTAATATACATAATATTGCTTATTTATTAATTATAATTCATGCTTTACAATTTTCACTTAACTTAAGTTTCTACATACACATGCTTTATTGCTTATTAATCGAAATTATATGCACCATTCCGATCATTTTATTTAGTTTTATTACATTTAGTAAAGCGTTGTTTTTCTTTTAATTTTATTTATTCATCACAACTTATTAATTTTAATTTTATTATTACTTTACAATATTTCTATTTTATTTTATGAATCATTTAGTTTATTTCACGGTGTACTCTCGATCTCTCGTACAAAATCTAATGTGCCTTCCAAATCTAATCTGTCTCTTTTTCTTTACTTTTCATTATTTATAGTCATCGTCGCCCGGTTAAAATTCTCCACCCTATCTCTTCTCCATCTATCTGATCAAAAGGGAAATTGTCAATTCACCATTATCTATGTTTATACCAAAAAAATTAACAATTAGTACAACTTTGTTTATACTGTTGCGTTGAAGTACGTTTCGTTACACAATTTCTCTACTACTCAAGCTGTCCGATAAACATTGCAACATATTCAGGTAATACACAATCTTAATAGATATAATGAACTAGCTCCTAGAAAGAAGGTCCGGACTGAGCAGAATACAGCAGTGATATAAGTCGGCAGTTAAATATCCGGGGGTTGTAACAGTTTGCTACCAACAAAACTTTGGCTCATATATATAGGTACTTAGATTGGTAAATGAAATCAAACTCACTTTTACCCATGTTGAACTTGCCTCAAGACCATTGCGATATCAGTCTCGTATATATGTTGGCTGTCTGACTTGTTTTTGTATAAAAAAAAAACATCAAATAAAACAGACTTGTCCTATTAAGTCTATATCATAAAAGTTTTATAGTTAAAAAAGTTAACCGATTTGTTTAGTCAGCTGATGATCAGCTTTTATAGACCATCAAAAATCTATTTTCGTCGTTTTAAGAGCAACTGTCTGCCTGTCTATGATTGTAAAAATTTTATTTTGTGCTTTTAAAAATTTAAATGTCATAAAACCATTTGCTGGTTATAATTCAGTTAGTTATCGCGAAAGCTTTTACAGCATGTCTTTAAATCGGCATTTCAATGACAGTTTAAATATGTTGTGTGTGATAATACTTGAAACAGTGATTATGATGCATTGGCATGTTTATATAGGTTTCAAAACATTGGTCTCCTTCGGTCGTCCTTACGTTCAAGTGATATCTAAAAATTTCGTAGCTTTGTCAATAGCACGTCAAGTAAGAGTATAGATACTATAAGAAAACATTCGACAGTCTTACATCAAGCAACACAAGGAAAGAGTATCGACAGCCGGTGGTCGCGTATCCAGAAACTCGATACATTGAAAAGTGAGAACATACGTGTCGTAATGCCTAGATGAGAAGTTCAAAAGTTTGAGCACACTTAATGAGGAGTCAAAGCCCTCCAGTTCTTCTTTTTGTATTATTGTACCACAAATTTATCGTGAATGGTTCGGTTTACTTGTCAAAATACATCGATGGTAAAAAAAAGCTCAGTCAACTTTATTTGTTGGTTGAGTCGCAACAAAAAGGGTCAACTTTATGTTTAGAAAATATTGGCTCAGTTCAATGCTGGTGAAACAATTTCACCATAGTTAATCCTAAAAGTGCCGTCTGTGTGTTCCTTACCTACAAGAGTTGTGAAGGTAAACTTCCATCTCGTGCTCCTTCATGCTTTCGCAACTCTTTCAGAAGTCATAAGAAAGCAGTTCAGATAGACATGAGAGTGACAAGGTTAACAACACAATCCCACTCTAAATATAAGCAATGTTGATTTCAGAGACTTAATTGCTATTTGATTGTCAAGGTAAAAAAAATTACGTCAGCTATAGTTATCCTCATTACCCACAGCCTCACAGCAGTATAGGTTAACTTCTGAATATGTCACCAAAGAAGATAAAAAATAACTAACAAAGTGATAATAGGCTTCCCACTTAGCGAATCATTTCAGTTTAGAGAAGAGAACTCTGTTTTCAAGCTTATATGATTGATGCCGTATACCGAGTAGTTCACTTCTACAAGAGAGATTCCCGATTAACTAATGTATGCAAGATATAACAGCGCGAGTGCTCCCGGTTGTCAGGATATAGTTTACTCGAATATGTTTGACTATTAGCCTTTCCAATGATTTGAGAAGAAAGAATGATAGTACAGGGTGTCTGCCGGGAAGGTATACTACTTTGTTTTGCCGCCATTTCGGTAAACGTTAGTCTTGACAGTTCATATTTGGCAGTCGTGAAGAAGGTTATTAGATAAACCAACATGTTTTAATCGTTAAAACTATTTATTAAAATTAATCATCGATTACTGTGACGATTAGAATGTTACGTGAAATTTTTGGAGTGAAAGTGTTCAAAACAATCCATCAACCTCAATTAGACGCAGTGCTCAGGAGTTTGGTCTTCAAAGAACAAGTTTGGCCACCATTTTGCACAAGGATTTGCATTTGTTTTCATTTTAGATTCATTTGACACAAGAGCTTCTTCGACAAGACCATTTACGCCGCCGTACATATGCCAATAGGATGTTACAGCTCGCCCATGACAACCCCGATTTAAATGAAAAAATTATAATGAGTGATGAGGCACATTTTCATTTGAATGGATACGTGAATTATCAGAATAGTTGGTTCTGGGCAATGGAAAACCCTCAAACTATTTATCAGTCACCTTTACATCCATTAAAAGTGACAGTCTGGTGTGCAATTTGGTCAGGAGGAATCAGTGGAAACTGTGAATGGGAAGCGATATCGTGATATGATTGAAAAATTTTTAACGCCACAACTGCATGCTTTGGGCTTGATTAACATGTGGTAATGTTAATTGGCCGCCACGGTCGCTTGATTTGACTACTCCGGACTTCTTTTTGTGGGGATTTCTGAAAAGCAAGGCTTATGCAAAAAAAACTAGAAACGCTTGAGCAACTCAAACAAAATATTGGTGATGGAATTAATGAAATACCGCGTGAAATGTGTCAGAAGATAGTGAAAACTGTCCTCAAAAGGGCTCGCATTTGTGAGGCTAACAGAGGTGGACATTTATAAGCCGACATTAAATAAAACATTCATCAATATAAAATCCATTCTCTTTCATTTAATCAAAAATTATATAAACAAACAAAGTAGTATAACTTCCCGGCGGTCACCTTTTATTATTGGGTATTGATATAAGATTTTTCAGGTAGGCACGTAAGCTCTTGCCCATTTCAGAATTGAATTATTTCTATTTTACAAGAATATACACCAACTTGAAACATTCTACAAAGAGATCCCCTAACCAGGCTTGATAATCTCCGGTTTGCCACTCTGCTGGAATAATCAAATTAAATTCCTTGATTCAGTTGAACTTAAAGCTCATTTAATTCGTCTGGCACATCAATGCTTTAAGACGGAAATTAAATTGTTAGAGAAATTTGAGATTTGCTTTAAAAAAAATTAATCAAAACTTTTCAATTCTGCTACCACCAATCTGATTGATTTCCTGAAGCTTTTACAAAACTTATTTTCGATTCAACTGTTTTAATCTCATATCACGTTTTGTTGAATGAAAGTTTTGCTTTATCGTTGGATGGTATATAATATGCGGTAAGAAATTATTAAATTGTTTTTTTTATTTAACTGCACCAAGCTTTGTGTATTGAAATCCGTAGAGCTTTATTGGGCCAACGATTATTTTCGAATGGATGAGCTTTCAAGAGTTGTTGAATATCGTTTATTTATTTGATTGCGATAAATTAATTGAATTGTCGAATGGAATTTATAAAAAAGATTTCTAAAGAACTCGTTTGTGCAATAAATCCACAAATAATTTTATAGTTTTCAATAGCTTTTCAACCATATGGTTGAGCTTTATAAAATATTCTTTCTTATACAGAAACTTTTTCAATATTTTATCTTTTATTGCGGTTTAAACTGTTCATTGATGTACGAAAATACATTGTTTGGATGGTTAACCGAAATCAGTTCAGCATAATCTCATTCATAATGTATAACTTATTAAGGACAAGCCTCATCTAATAAAGAGAAGCAGAACCATTAATTGGTTGGAAGATATGCAGTGTTTATTTTTACCGAAAATCATCATCATCATGGTCTGAAAAATATTCTTTGAAATATGTACAGCGATTAAAATGAATATGTACAGTGGTTTAGTGGATGTACTTTTCACAGCATCACTTATATATAGTGAATGGGAAAATTTCCCTAAATTGTTACACAGGAAAAGGACGATGAGTAAAATTTGGCATGTACTGGATGACTTAAAAAAGTGGTTTTGCATTCGATGAGCTTAAAATAATTGACTAGGCTTTGAGAGTAGGCTTCTAAGATGCGATATTAGCACGTCAAGAGTGTGACGTATTAGTGGTATTAGTGGTTTGTTAGGCCTCAGTTGAGGTGTGGTTTGAGGCCTTTCGTTATATTTTATAATTTATCACATATCTCGCCGATCTCATGGAGTAAGCAGTTCTTAAAGAGCATCATGGAGTATTAGACAGACATAATCATAAATTTCGATGCGGATGACATATGGTTTAAGCAAAATGGTGACCCATGTCATATGGAATAAGAAACAACTAATGATGGTGAAAGAATAGTTAAGTCAACCCATTATGGCATAAAATAAGCTGGTTCTAAGATCATGCTCGGATTTTATGGAGTCATTTTACCATGAATAGACTTACGTGAGAACAACGTTTACAAATTTCAATCAAACAATCAATCAATTTGGAAGCATTTTTTCATTATTGGAAATTCCTCATTTGACTTGAGTACGTCCAAGTCTATCTATGTGATTATTGATGTTGTAGCCGAAAGTATATATGAAGACAGCAATCAATCAATTCGTTGCCGTTCTCAAGCTCTAAGTCTCTTATATGACAGATTGTGGCGTATTTTGAATAGAGATCTAGGGTTGAACACATACAGCTCGTTCAAGAGTTGAAGCCGGTTGACTTTCGTTTGTGCCATCGATCTGGTTTATGGGAGTTGGAACAGCTTAAAATTGATTTGTTCAGCGATAAAGTTACGTCAACAAACAAAAAGTAAGTATTTGTGTGCGATTGTCAGACAGATGGCATCATCGGATCGTATTTATTTAAAAATGGAGAAGAATAGCCCCTAAATATCAATGGTGCAAACTACAGAGCATTGATTAATGAAATAAAGCCACCAAGCAAGCCCAATTATATCTATTGTTTTAATCCATTCCCACATCCAGTTAATGCCCTCACCTGTTTCGTAAGACCTTAAGGTCACGTCACACTGAGCTCACCTGTATAGCATCGATAAAGGGGAGTCGAGGTTGGCTTAAGTCAGTATGTTAACCACTTTTGTATTTTCCATGAAACCGTAAGAAGAATAAATAGCCAAGATTCCCGCGGAGAGCATACATCGTAAGAAATAAAAAAAATAGTACCACGTTACCAAAAACTGGAGAGAGGGGCAATATAATTTGGTCCGACAAAGGTGACGACGAGAAACACGATACTAAGAATAGCCTTTTCTTTCAAATAACCCAAAAGAAAGAAGTTCAACGGTGTCAAACCACATGATCTTGGCGGCCAACTGACATCGCGTCACCAAGTAAGATAACACAGCTATTGAATTTGTCTAGCAAAAGAACCCTTGTTTCGTTAACTGAATGGTTAGTGGCACCGTTCTGTTGAAACCACATATCGTCCATATCCATACCTTCCAATTCGGGGCATAAAAAGTTCGTTATTAAAAGTTCCGCAAGCCCATAAACCGCACCAAACAGTCACTCTTTGTGGGTGCATTGGTTTTTCGACAGTCACTCTTGGATTATGATTCGCCCAAATGTGACAATTTTGCTTATTGACGAATCCACTGAGGTGAAAATGTGTCTCATCACTGAAGATGATTTTCTTCGAAAATTGATCAACCACTGTTGCCATTTCTTGCCACCATTCTGACCATTGACTACTTTTGAAATGGTCAAGAGGCTTTAGTTCTTGACTCAATTGCACCTTATAAGCGTGTAAATGCAAGTCTTTACGCACAATATTCATCAACGACGAGTGTGAGAGGTGCACGACGACGAGTTGAGGTGGACGACTCTTCAGCAACACTATCGCGAACAGCAGCAATATTTTCTGCAGTACGAGTGTTTTAAAAACTCTTCCAGACCCGGTTTGCTCAAATTTTTGCATGATTTGCCGATTGTACGCACATTTGGACGATTAAATTGACCGAAAAAAGTCCGAAGTGCACGATATGCAAAAGCAAAGCCGAATACGTGCTGGTAGACTGGCGCCCAACTTCAAGTTCATTTTTATTGTCTACCCAAAGAACAATCAACGCGGAACGGCACGTTACACATCTGGCGCAGTTATATTTTTTATGGGGGTATCTGAAATTATTTGTTTATATCCATAAACCACAATCGATTCCTGCATTATAAGGGAACATAACTTTCGACTTACTACAATGAATTTGCTACATGAATTGTGGGCCAATAAACAATGTCGAGATAAACAATGTCTTTAAATCAATATTTATTGAGCCAGCCTACTGAGTTAAATCTGTTTCCTGACTAAATGATAGAAGCTCACAGCAGTGTTAAAAATTACTGACAGCATTTCTAATCAAGTATGGTCCTGCTGAAATTGTCAGATGTCTTCTTACCATATAATCACATTGTCATAATTGATAATACTAAGTGTGATGTCCACTAAGGGTCTGTATTGGACCCATTACTTTATTGTCGTTTCTGCAGAAAAATAAAAATTGATTTCTAAATGGGTAAACTTAAAAGCTTTGCTAGGCTTTAATAAACTATAGTAATCGGGACACTTCCTCATTGCCTGGAAGTGGCCCGATTATTTTCAACAGACAACCAACAGCCTAGTCCTTTAAGTTTTCCTTAGTCATAATTGTACTTCAAACTGGACTTATCAGCTATTAGTGTGAAAAGGAGAGTAAGTGTTCAAAAAAGCTTAGTGTTATATCTAGATCAAACGTAATACCAATCAATCCTGAAATTTTGTTGTTTACTTATAAGATTCGAATACACACATCGTTTCGTTATTCTTTTCGAGTTCACAAAATTCTTAACTCAATGTCTTAGGAGAAAGCATCAATTTCCAGTCCATTAATTGTATGAGATTATATTGATTGTAAAGTTATTTTTTCGAATTTTCCGAACTACTGCATTTCAAATGGTATATCAGCTATTTAAACAGTTTAAGCCAATTACTTTAATCCTTCAGGGTTTGGAATTCGTTTATAGAAAGCTTCGTTTGTGCTTACTTTCTTTACATCAAATATATGACGTAACGTACAAACACAAACATAATGTTTATTTAACCTTAAAGGTTAAGGATGATAACATCAAAAATAGATCATTAAAACTTCGGAAAGTTTCATTATATTTGATGTACCCAAAGTTTTGAACAAACAACCGTAATTCTTTAGAAAAGTATTCATTAAAGTTTAAAGTCTTTATACATGAATGGTATGGCAATGTTTTCTTTATGGTCAAATTTTTGATGTGGTCCACTTGGTGGCTTTGAATTACACTTTTGTCCAGTATTCGAAAAGTATTGTTCACCATCCGAGGAGGAACTAAATATATTTTCTTTGTTTCTATATCTTGAAAATTTAATTGGCCTTTAAACTTTGAAAATGAAAAGCTTTGTAAAAGTTCATATACATATAGACTCACAATTCCTCAGCAAAGTGTATTTAAATATAATAAATTCTACAAAGTTATGAAATTTGGAAGACGAACCAAACTTTTCATTCTACAGGGGTGGAGAATTATTACTGACTCATTCCATTTTACTCGGTGGTTTGGAATGTAAATAACAGGTTGTTTCATATTTACACTGAAAGTAAACAGCTTTTGTAAGGTCATACCAAAAACTTAGTACAAGTTTGGTGAACTTTTGCACTCTGTTAAGCCAATTCATATCGGTATGCTCTCTTATGACAAATCAGCAGATGCCTCTTGCGTTTATGGGTGAAAGCTACATCCTCTATAAATTAGAAGTTTATAATAATGGGCTTATATTTAGCTTTTAATGAAAATTTAAAACGTTTGCTATGTAAATTAGAATGTATCAGTTGTTCAATTTGCTACCTAGCCGACAAGATGACTATAAGACATCTGACAAGTGATTCATTGAACGAATGCGCCAAATAATTATGAGAATGAAAAAGCTTATATTCTGTAGGTGTACTACCCAACGATCACGCATCTCTTACACCAATTGAAAGGCCACGGTTTATTTTGATATTGAATATGAAAGTATATTGTCGAGGCTTTCGGTCCAATTGTTTCAACGGGCCACCAATGGCCTGCAATCCCGTGTCAACAATCTGACTCCAGCTCGTCATAGTCTTGTAAGCAATAAGCAGTGGGGGCTTCTTCGTCGACAACAACCTGCTCGCCTATCGACAGATGACTCTAATTTTAAAGATCGATAGTTTCATGCCCGATCTCAGGAATTGGCTCTAAATTACTGTTTTAAAAAAACTCGATGTTTTGTGTCATATTCACATACATAATTCTTCTTACAAAATCTAACTCTCACATCCATACATGACAACGGATGTCGACAAATTAGTTTATCTGTTCTCATAGCACTTTGTAAACCTCCGCTTCACAGTGGTCTATCAATCGTTGCTCAACAGTGGGACGACACTCGTCATAAACCAATCATTTTTCGGCCCAGTTTTCATTATACCGGGAGTGTGCTAGGTGGCATCAACAACAGAGGTTTTAATTACTTTACAGACGTGTTCACTTCAGCAGACTGGTAATTATATGGCAAAATGCTACTATATCGTGATATTTTCGTTGCGTTTCTTAATTTCACAGGAGGCCTTCGCGTGGTTTATTCTTCTGTCTTCCCTGACTACTATCAATATTTTGATCGTAGCTTTGCAATGATCAGATATAGTCACTGCTTACGAATATGGTTGACGATCGATACGATCTCACGCGTTGGTAAACCCCATATAATTAGATTATCTTATGTCATTTTCACTGTGTAGCTATCGTTTCGAACATATCATCTTCACTTTTAGGCCATCAACTTTCTTGGAGGGCCACCTGTTCCTGTCAAACGTGCCATGTTTTCTAAGCAAATACACGTTCCATGTACCGATCCTTAATCCTCGTGACCGGGTACTTAAATGGGGGTTCATGTTAACATTTCAAGTTTTTTATGGGTGCAGGCCGGTAGCCCAGCGGTCCAACCAAATCTAGTTGTCTCCAAAGACAAGCTCTGGCTACAGTAGTGTTATTCTATGGGTCTTATGTTTCGTTCGAAATATTTACGTAACATGGATGCTTTCACCCACAAGGAGTTATTAATGCCTTTCACTATACAGATCAAATCAAATTATCCAAATCCTCTTTCTTCTGATTTTCCAACATATTTTTGAAAACTTTTAGTTACCCGGTGACCCTTTTCCATGGCATTAGCAGTTACAATTTTTGATTGGATAAACTGACATCATTAATTTTTTAGCTGATTTTTGTTGCTTTACTTTTACGAGTTTGTTTGCTTCTGTTGGACACCATACCATGGACAACGTTTTCCTGATTGTTCTTATATAATCAAGATCCCTCACCAGTAACGACTTTACTTAAGTTACCAACAATTATTGAAAATTCGTGAAACCCATCGAGCAGATTTCTGCAAGTATTCCAGATGATTATTTGCATGCAGCCATGGCATTCATGTTCAATTCAACCGCAATGATTTCTGGTGGCAATCGTGGATCTTGATCAACTTTGGACTTCACCAGAGCCACAGTTTTACCATCCGGAATCTCCGGAACCACTTGGAAATAGTCGGTAGAGACGATGCTGTCGTTCCGACTGCAATTTGCCATTCATTGAATATTTCTAGCGACTTAAATTTACGCCAATAGAGAAAATGGTGAAGAGAAAAAGGTGAGGTTTCTAAATCTTTGAAAGCAGTCCCATAAAACAATTGCAAAAGATGTACTTTTGTAACTCCTCTCGTATTTTTACCTTTAGGAACCATCATATCGTAAACTAATTTAATTGAGGCTGGTGGGACTAAATATTATATTTCGGTAATTTGAAAGGTATAATCACGTAACAAACACAATGAAAACTACATTCCCACCATGCTATTCAGCATTAATTTAAAGTTGCTACTTTTTCACGGTCACAACCTTCTTATTTAATTAAACTTCAAATAAACTTAATCTTTACATTGCAAATATTGAATATTAGACTCAAACAACAAATATTTTATGCTAAGTTAATTTCGTTTTCTTATTAAACATAAAACATTCAGTTCCACAAAATTCCAAGAATCAAAATATAATTTGATTAAAGTATAAAAACGAGATTCGGTTGCGAGAGAAATTTCAGACATAAGACATATAGGGTGTTTATTAACCTTACACCCGTGTTTCGAGAATACAGTTTCCCAAACTATTTTTCTACGAATCTCACATGGATAGTGGAAATGTAAACATGGCTGGGGTTACTCAAAATGATGAGAGCAAAAGGGATGTGGACGATGTAGGAATAACAATAGAGAAATGGAACATTTTGGAAAATACAACTCCTCTTCCAAAATTACGGCTGCAAGTACTCGAGTCCCGATAGGAGCAGGATACAAAGAGATTTTTCACCATCTGATTATGACCGGTGGTGTGAATAAACACATCTATGACTTTCTCTTGAAGCGCAAAATTCATGGACCAACCCATCTACTATGTCAGTAATATAGTTTTGCATGGAGCTATTCAATGTGCAGATAGAAACAGACACAAAAAGATAGAAACAGACACAGACACACAAAACGGTCAGTGGGCTTGAATTCGTAAATAGTTACAAGTGTGCATATACCACACATTCCAATGGTGTGCACATGAACTTAAAAAAATTTCAAAGTGGTGAGCTTTTACGTTGCAACTTTCGGTGCAGTTTTATATTACACCATATATTAAATTTAAATACATTTGCTGAGACAGTATTAATATTTTTACGACAATGGTGAACTTTCAAACAGTCAAAAAGCTTTTATTATGTAAACAAATAAAAAGCGCAGAGATAACAATTCAATAAAACAATGTATACATTAAGAATTTAATTAGAGATGCGAAGTTGTTTTTCGTTATTTTGATTAAGAACAAAAATTTTATGCTTTTTGATAATATTTGATGTAAAAGCTTTTAGTGTTATGACGACTGCATAATTATTCGAACGATTTTATATTTAGATAGCAGTGAAATGCCAGACAAATTAAAACTTAAAGAAATCTTTTTATTATTTTAAAAGCTTTTAAAATAAGTATATTTATGTAATGTTATTAGAAAGCTCGATGTATGTATATGTGGATTGATTGAACTTTGCTAAAATATATTAGCGTTTTATGTACATACCTCAGATTATTGCTACTAATCAACATATGATAGATTATATAACTTAGCATTCGCAGCTAAAAGCTTTCGTACAATATTAAGCAGGTGTAAATTGAAAACTTTTAAAAGTTTGTATATTATCTTATAG
The DNA here is from genome assembly GCA_963932295.1 of Tipula lateralis. NCBI lineage: Eukaryota > Metazoa > Arthropoda > Insecta > Diptera > Tipulidae > Tipula > Tipula lateralis. The sequence continues at coordinate 57,835,762 of OZ010738.1, forward strand.
AAGTTTGTAGAAAAACAATTCCAGCAAAGCTCGGTAATAATTAATTTTGTTTTTCTTTCATGTACCATAAATTTATAGTTTTTTAATAGTTAAAAGTAAAAAAATATAATTATACAATACATAGTAAAAGATGTACCTTACTGTTTTAACGGGAAACAGCAATTATATTTAAAGCAAAGTTTTCTGCAATACAACGTTCCAAAGTCATTCCAGGCTATTTCTAGCAACAAAGCATTATACTAACTATATTACATAAGTCAAAGACATCCGGTATCCTCAAATAGGAATCGTGATCCAAAACAATCCAGTGTACCGGAAGAGTATAAGGAATAGGAGCAAAAGAAATGCTCAACAGTTTCTTCTTCTCGTCTCCCACACTCTTTGCAATTTGCGTTGTGTCGAATTTTCTTCGAAGTATCTAATTATTTGAATAGTATCCCATATAGGAATGTCCAGCTGATTAATTGATCTGAAGAATATTTAAATAGGCAACAACAGATCAGGTTGTCCCATCTCTTCTGGTGCAGATCACCAAAATGATAGTAAGTATCACTTTTAAGACGTCACTGCTAGAGCGAGCTCAGATCAATTAAAAGTGCAATTCATCTCCTTTGCAAAGAGAGCTGCTTTCAAAATGATAACAACTTCCGCCTGAAAGACAGTAGCATACCTTCCAAGGAGGATAAATAATTTTACCTCAGAAAATTGACCAAATAACTTCCCGAAATTGGTTAAGTCACCACAGTAGAGACTCCGAGGGCATATTGGCTGGTCATCTAACCCAAGAATCAAGCGACAGCAGCCTCATATCAAGTACTGCAGTGGGTATAGTGTGAATAGCTCGTACAATACCCAGACAAACAAGGGTGCCAAACGAGGTAATAAGTCTGATAATCAAAAGTTTCAGAGGAACATGCAAGTAAATGAACAGATCTTGCACTTAAAGTAAAGTTTGAGGGCAGAGGAATTGAAAATATTTATCTGTGAAATGCAGAAATATGAAAAATTATTTGCCAGTCTGATGAATCATGTTTGGGAGGTATTGCCAACATCGAAAATAATTTGTTGACGAGAAGTGTTGTGTTGCCAGGGGAAAAGAATTTATAAACGTGAAAAGCATGAAAAGTAAGGGTATATAAGGTGTCATTAAACGGATTTTACATTTAGAGCTTGACAACTTTGAACTTTATTACAAAAATTCCGAGTTGGTGACTGAGATTTCAAGATTATTAATTTTAAATTTTGGTTGTTATTATCGTTCAGTATATTCCACGGGATTCTCAAGAATTGAGCATTGCTTAGGCCACAACTTAAGCCACTCAAGCGTTGTATTTTATCGAATTGAACTCTGGAAATGTTGGAAGAAGATAACCAATTTGATTGCAAAATCATACTCAGTAATGTAGAGCATTTTTGGCTTAACGGCTTCGTCAACAGAATAACAGAAAGCGTTATTGGTTAGGTGAAATCCTCGTGTCCTTCAAGAAACACCACTTTATGCACAAAAAATAATTGTTTATGGGTGTGGTTTTCGTGCTGATGGTGCCATTGCACCGTTTTTTCGTTGATGTAAATGACCATCACGTTATAGTCAATGGGGATCTCTATAGAGACATGTTGCAACGTTATTTCTTTGACCAATTGCATGAGCTGGACATAAATTGTATGTGGTTTCAGGAAGTCGGTGCGACATGCAACAGAGCGGGTTGAACTATTGACTTATTGAAATATAAATACGATGAACGTGTAATAGTCAGAAATAGTCCTGTCGATTGGCGGCCTATAGATCGTGGGATCTGATACCTCTAGATTTTTATTGGGGTTTTTTATTATTATTCGAGCTAGTTGTTAAGGTTCCGAACTCAATGCTACAAGGACTGTAGATTTACAGAAAATTCTGTAGATTTAGAGAAATATTCCTGGAGTTGAACACAAGAGATCTAATGAAATTGAAAGCCAGACAACTGCTGACAAAGTGTAATCTATTGTCGCATACGGCATCACTGACAAGTTCCATGCGATGAAGGTGACTTTGGAAAACAGCCATGGCTAGTAAGTATAGAAATTAATATTCTCAAGTTGTCCTTGTGGCAAGTAAGGTTAGCGGACCACGTCAGTTTAAGATTTGACAGGCCAATTGATTTTTTCACTATGTGAAGAGTGAAAGCTGATTCAGGAAAAAATCAAAACAGGAGCAGCTGGTTCATGACCTACAAAAAAGAAGCGGTAACCAGTTTAAGCATAATAGTCTGCAACTTCGTTGCGATCAAAGTCACAATGGGTAGAAACCCACATGACAGTAACCTTTTTGTTACAACGAAGGAAGTTCAGAAATTTCTTATACAATCGCTTACTAGTTTAAAGCTGGTTAGATAATTTTTCAAGGAGGTGGTTTTACTATCTGTACAAAATATAATCTCTTTGTCCTAGATACCGAGATTAAAAGCTGAAATCACGCAGTGAATAACCGCAATTAAATCCACTTGATCAGTAGTTCAATAGGTCTACAAACTGCCTGAGATTCTCAGATCATGCGATGAACAGAAGTAACCAAAGCCAGAACCCTGTTCAGAGACAGAGCCAACTGAAAATAATACAAGTTATTCGGATGTCTGTTTGAGCACGTCTTGCAATAACCACCCCTGGATAACATACCCCTGGATATGTGGTTCTAATATGAACCACATAACATCTCAAGTATAGAATGATAATCTGTGGTCAAATGATCTGTGGAAATTAAAACAGGTAGAAATCAATCAAAAACCATGTTAATGTTGCATAGCTCATATTAAGGATGTATGGCTTGAAGTAGTGGCGGAATCATTCTACGCCCCAGCACTTTTCAAGCGAAAGGCCAAGCTGTACTTAAAACAAAGGATTATAACTGAGGTGGGGAAAAATAGAGCTTTATAGCTATAGGAGTGAAACTTAACTGTGTCAAGTTTACCATTTCAAGATTTTACCAAACAACAGATGCATAAGTTAGAATTGGGATAGCAAGTGATTTGTAGATAAAATAAAGCATTTTGGGGGATAAACCTCAAGAATTACTAAAAGCTATAAATCATTGGTCTATGCCAACAAGCCGGCGTCGTTAGACGAGCTCAGAGTCAATATTGAACGAGAGCTAGCGGTCGTTTTCTTCGAAATATTTGTCCGAGTCATAGAAAATTGGGTTCAACTTGTTTGTGGCGATATGAATAATGACGAACGGTGCCAATAATAAAATTTTCGAGATATCTCAAGTAACGGGTGATTTTTTAAGAGCTTGAGAACTTTTTTTTTAAAAAAAAACGCATAAAATTTGCAAAATCTCATCGGTTCTTTATTTGAAACGTTAGATTGGTCCATGACATTTACTTTTCGAAGATAATTTCATTTAAATGTTGACCGTGGCTGCGTCTTAGGTGGTCCATTCGGAAAGTCCAATTTTGGGCAACTTTTTCGAGCATTTCGGCCGGAATAGCCCGAATTTCTTCGGAAATGTTGTCTTCCAAAACTGGAATAGTTGCTGGCTTATTTCTGTAGACTTTAGACTTGACGTAGCCCCACAAAAAATAGTCTAAAGGCGTCAAATCGCATGATCTTGGTGGCCAACTTACCGGGCCATTTCTTGAGATGAATTGTTCTCCGAAGTTTTCCCTCAAAATGGCCATAGAATCGCGAGCTGTATGTCAACTAAGTTCAGTTCTTCCATTTTTGGCAACAAAAAAGTTTGTTAGCATCGAACGATAGCGATCGCCATTCACCGTAACGTTGCGTCCAACAGCAATGATTCCACCAGCGTACAAACCACACCAAACAGTGCATTTTTCGGGATGCATGGGCAGTTCTTGAACGGCTTCTGGTTGCTCTTCACTCCAAATGCGGCAATTTTGCTTATTTACGTAGCCATTCAACCAGAAATGAGCCTCATCGCTGAACAAAATTTGTCGATAAAAAAGCGGATTTTCTGCCAACTTTTCTAGGGCCCATTCACTGAAAATTTAAATGAAATTATCTTCAAAAAGTAAATGTCATGGACCAATCTAACGTTTCAAATAAAGAACCGATGAGATTTTGCAAATTTTATGCGTTTTTTTTTAAAAAAAAGTTCTCAAGCTCTTAAAAAATCACCCGTTATTATTGGAATAATTACTGGAAACCCTCCTTTTTATGCTTACAACTTCCGATTGCGGAGCGGAATTCCAATCAGGTACCTGCAAACTTTATTCATGCGATTGAACACGTGAGATCAAAGTAGAACAGATAGTTGATCATTTATAGAAGCGCAGTGATCGGAATTCGTTGACCTTTACATATTACTCTGATATTCAATTTCGTTAGTAAAGTTTGCTCTTGGCATTTTGGAGATCAAAGCTTGACGAAAATGAAAGATAATTAATGCGTTATACAGCTCAATTACTGAATTTCTTCTCTCGCAGACATTTATATCTAGTTGGAAAATCGACAGCCAAAATCTATATCATCGTTGTCATAATCAGCATTTCTTGTCAAAAGAGAATCATACTAAGCTGTGGCACAAACCACCCAAAAGAGCGCAGTAATCTCGATAGGGGCAGGGTGCAAAAGGGATTTTTCAACATCTGATTACGATCAACGGTGAGAATCAACACATCTGTGAGCTTCTGTTCAGTTTAGAATCCATGGGCTGTCCCAACTTTCAGGTAAGTACTATATTTTCGCCGGATGTAGCTTAATGGTTAAGAGAGTTTCTCATCACGCCGCGGTCTCGAGTTCGATTCCCGCCGTTGACCAAATTAACATGCAACCGAATGACATAAAACGCGATTGTGTGTAAAAACATTCGTTGGGCTGACCACCTACAATGTGCACCAATCGTTAAAATGGTTCATAAGGTCTCAGTTGAGACGCGGTAAAGGCCGTTAACGGCCTCTTAACCATAGATTTTTACTATATAAAATGGCCATGGTGCTATCTATAGCCGCATATTGTAGGAATGTCACATAATGGGCCAATAGAGCGAGAGTGACGGAGGACACTATAAAATTAAAAAAGCTATGGCACTATTCTGATATTCTTGTATTAAATGTTTTTCATCTTATTAAGCACGGTTTAACATTTCAACTGTCCGAAGTTGTTTAAAAGCTTATAAAAAACTCATTTCATAACCAAGGTAAATGACAGCCTGACTATCATCGTTAAGAACTAAAACACAATAGAAGCTTTTTTATGGCTCAAATAACTTAAATTGTACAAATTGGATTCATTTTTCACTCTAACTTTGTGTGTTGCAAAGCTTCTAGAGATAGAAAATCTACAATAGCCCTATAATCTCATGTAAAGCATGGCTAATTTCGCCTCAATTGTATAGCTTGCGACACATTTTTTAACGTATCTAACAATAATGACCGTGCCAAAGGACACTACAAAAATTATATCATCACTTCAGACTAATTATTAAATTGAACAAAGTATTGAAAAAAACACGCTCAATTTACTCACATCAAACTTTACCCAACAAACCGTTTTATATATAGAACAATGGAAATTGGAAAAAAAGCTCAACAGGTTTTGCTTTCGCATTTTAGTTTTATTTAATGGTATAATTTGATAGCTATCGCTTGATCGATTTTGGTAACGCAAAAACTGTTGTACTGGAAACAAATTGTTTTTCGTGTTTCGGGAACTTCCTTCATACAGCACATAAATTTATGTATGTAACTACCCACGAGTAGATTTTTTTGCTTTCTTTCGAACATTAAATTGAACGTTAATTTACGTACACATTTTTTTTTTATATTACATATTGTGTACATAAGTCCATATACTTATATATGTATGGATATCAAAATCAACTCGAACCAAAAAGAAAAATTGGAAATATTTTGAAAATATTATTTTGATTGATTTCAATATTTCAGTTTAATGTGAAAATCAATCAAACTCATAAAATATGTGACACACCAAGTGTGGTCTTTTATACAACATATTATAATGTATACGTATGAACACATATATGCTTTATGTATAATAGCTGTAATAAACATATATATTTATGTTGTGTGTAGTACAAATAAATTAACAGCATGTCAAAAAGGTTAAAGTTAATCGAAAAATTTGTTTAATTTTCTATTTCACTCGAGCGACTTTATGTGTACATAAAAATTAATCAATTTAATTATGATTGATAATAACCGATTTATATTCTTTATATAATATCGCATATTTAAATGTATATATTTTTATGATGTTAATAAATGAGTTTATTGAAAACCGATCATTGATTTTTATTTATAGGCAACGTTTAATTGAAATACATTTTATGAGATTCTCGATTTGTTTATATGTTTGAGTACTGATTATTGACCATTTAGGTTGATATTTATATATATATATATATATATATATATATATATATATATATATATATATATATATATATATATATATGTATATACACATTTATATATATATATATATATATATATATATATATATATATATATATATATATATATATATATATATATATATATATATATATATATATATATATATATATATATGTGTGATATATGTAATTTTACGATTTCCCCTAGTAGGGATTCCAACCAAACCAAAGCTCGATCACTGGGTTCTCAATAAATACAACTTGCTTGTTTTCACCAACGTTAATTATTTATCGCAACAATTAACTTTTACGCTGTAACTCTTTCACTTGTTATTTTACTTCTAATTGTTTTTCCGGTTTTAGCTTATCGTTGTTCCAATTTAAACTTAAACTCTACGCTTTATTAATTTATCTAATAACTTATAATAACTATAAGGGAAATCGCGTCGATAACATGTGCCAACATCATATAATTCCGGAGAAGATTAAAAGATGGCCCTAGTAGTAGTTGAACAAAATGTTTACATTTTTTAACTGCAGTTTTATATATTCAACGAATTATTAACGAAACCAAAATTTAAAATCTGCAAAAAAAATTAATTTTATGATCGAATTTGGAAATAAAACAAAATTTGTTTTTTTTAAATTATGTCATTTCTCGTTAAAAAGTATTGGTATGCAATCTAGAAATCTTCTCCGAAACTCATATTTAACGAAATCATGCTGTCGTTCGCATTTACTATGAAAATTGACACGATTTCCCTGATAGTATTATAAGTTATTTGGTATTTATACTCAATTGGCTTCTAGGCCATAGCAGAAGTTTCCCTTTGTTTATGCTGCTTTGCAATAAATATTTATACCCCTATTATGAATGTCACTTACGCGTCACCGAGTGATTACCTATATATTTTATAGTATATAACGTTTCGTCTTTGTATTCTATATACATCATTTTCATATCACATCACAATATTCCGTTGGAAACGATCGCATGCGATATGTCTTTCGTTCTGTCTCGTTTAGTTACCTCACTCCCCATCGCACAATTCGCTCTTCATATAGAATAGAACGCTATATATTCCCCTTTCCTTTAAATAATTTTTAATATTTTGTTTTATGTATGTATCAAAGCATACAGTAAAAGAGATTTTGGAGATTTAAAATTTAACACGATCACTGCCATTGTGCGATCGTTGTAATGGCAACTATATATTCATTTAATGTAATTGGCGACTTACATTTTATTTTTATATACGTTGGTATTGTGTATTGTGTGTGTGTAGTATGTACATCATTATTTGATGTTGAAAACGCAAATACATACATTACAGTCTACATTTGAATGTCCTAGGTACAAATATTATTTATATAACATATTTTTCGTTTCGTCCATCAAAATCCTTCTCTTAGAGAATTTTGTTTGTTTTTATTTTATATTTTGTGCAGGTGTTCACTTGCACGGGCAAAGAGAACAAAACAATTTTTTTTACATATATATATACAAGTATCCCTTGTTTAACGCGGTACTTATACAACGCGTTTTCGATATAACGCGATTTGAAATCAAAATCTGTTTTAGTACAAAGCGAAATTTCTTCTTTTATAGCGCGAAGCTATTTTACACCCAAAACACTTTTCATGAGATATAATGTTTGAAGACAGTGAAATAGATCAGTCCTGATCCTGAATAACAATGAAGTTTGTTAATTAACTTTTAATTTTGTTCAGTTCGTTTTTAAAAATTATAATACACATGTTAAAATGTACATACATGTATATCGGTACATACAGTAAAACCTTCCATATTGATGGATTTGCTATTCAAAAGTTTTGAAATGATGCTGTCATATTTGTATCTTATATCAAATTTGAACTAAGATTTTATCTATAAGACTATTGAGGTTTTAATGTAGTGCCATGTATATTAATGGTAGAAAAGACTGAAGATTGTTTTAATACGATCACTACCACTGTACGATCATTATATTGACGATAATATATATGGTCAGTAAAATTACTTATATTTTGGCTAAAATGTTGAAGTTCGATTTATTTTATTATTAAAGTTGGATGGAACCCTATAAGGTTCCGCACAAGTTCGATTTAGCAGATGCTTGTTCATATATTAGGATAATCGTGTTTTAAGGGAACGGTTAATATTCCTCTTGATTTTATTTTGTCAATAAAGTCCATAATTTTGCTTTTGGGTATATACTTGATATGTACCATGGTATGTTGTACTCTTAAATAACTTTTGTCTTTATTTCCATGGAAAATACTAATTTATTTAAATAATTTTGTTTTCCTTATTCATATAAGTGTAAATGGATAAGATTTCTTGAGTGACATTCTTAATATTGGATGGGGATTACTTGGTCGGTGGTCTTGACCAGAAAGTTTATTTTACTTTAATAAGCAGCTTCTTTTTGCTGTATAATAATTATATTACAAACTATTAAACTTTTTGAATCGGACGGCCGCTTTGGTGATTTCTTTCATTGGATTGTAGTGTGTTATACAAGAATTCTACTTTTGTGTATTGTGTGATTGTTTGTTGTAAAATCTTAAAACGGACATAAAGATAGAATGTGTGGAATGGAATGATCGATCAGGTTAGCTAAATATGACCGAATTGACCAAACGAATTGACAATGTATTAGATCATCATATTGTATATAGAATGCTGTCGGGTCCTCGCGGAATTATACTCCCCACGCGTTAGATGGTGATGGATTGGGAATTATAGGGACACATCTTTAAATACAGCATATGATGAGATGACCCAAAGATGTTTTTTAAAATACTCCAGTTTAACTGTTGAGGCGATACGAATACATATGATGAATTTAGAATGGTACTTACCTATATCCAACTAACAATAATAACAAACTCAAATCCAAATGTGAAAATGATTATACTAACAATATATAATAATTTACTAACATGTAGTTAGCAATGACTCTGCTGTGGATTATCACCTTAGTCGTTTCTGTGATTGTTTCCTTTTCCTAAACCTTATATGTTGGGATGCAAGCAGGGACTGGGCCCGCATAATTTTGGAGTAAAAATTCTCAGATATCTATTTGGAACTCTGCTGAATATACTCCAGGATTATGGTAAAAATCTCAGATTCACCGTAACTGGTTGGCTTGTACTTCCCCTATCATATCATATCATCATATCATATCATTATTTTATTATTAAATGGAAATAAACAGTAGTCAGTTTGGAAAATTACAAACGGCAGTCAGTATCCAAAATTTTTTAAAGAAATGAAAATAAAATCCAGACATTGTCCAGTACATATGCGAGATTTTGAAAATTTTAATTATTAAAATAAACAATTATAAATAAAACTTTAAATTAATTTACTTTTTAAAACTTGAAATTTATTATTTTAACGTGGTGTGTTACGTCAAACATACCGAATTCAAAACAAAAAATAATAGTTGCCAACTTAAAAACAACAAAATATAGAAAATAACGCATCATGATGCGTTCGTCACTCACTCAAAATAAAGCGACAATTATAATACCAAAATATGACTCGAGTGACAATACACGTCACGGTGACGAGTGAGGTGAGGTGACATTCATAATAGGGGTATTAGTTATTCTATTGAATCAGAAATGTTGCTTACGTCGTAACACGACCATCCACCCAGGTACACGTGTGAATGATTTATTATATTTGTGTGAATGTGAGTAAAATATATATTTAAACATTAAGATAAAATAAAAAATTATATTTTGTAATTGATATTATGTATATTGCATTACAATTAGTATTTACAAATGTTCGAGTTTGTTGTTTAATGCTGTATTAGAAATTTCATGATCAAGTTTGGTAAATCGGTACGAGTGTATTTTGTTAAGTGAATTAAGTGACTTTTTATTAATTGTTAAAAGTTTTGGAAATATTTTTCTTTTGATTTTGCTAAACTCAATCGATTACCGATCATTTAAAAAAAAATTAATTGAGATCTCATGTCAAATAATCGCACTTAATGCCTACGACAAGGAAGGAAGGATTAAAACTTGACTCCAATGACGACAAATTAAGTGACGAAGAAACATAGAACAAAGACTCATCAAGCGACATTAATCAGAAACAAGACGAGATGGCAGACTTAAATATTGAACTTGCTTTAAAAATTATTCCCGAGTTTGATGGTAACTCAAAGGATCTACATAGATTTCTTTCGTGTTGTGAGTTAGTGGCTAAACCATTAAAACCTTCAGAACATGGTAACTTAATTAATCTCCTTAGAAAATTGAAAGGTAAAGCATATAACGTAATTAGATATAAACAATTACAGAATTTTTCGGCTTTAAAAAAAGAGTTTGAAGCTCAGTTTGGCGAAATTCGGTCTTCTGCGCAAATTCAATTAGAATTACTTAAAATCTCTCAAAATAACAATGAAGATGTTAGATCTTACGCAAATAGAGTGGAAGATTTACTTGTTGAACTAAATCAAGTTTGTTTTAATAAGATTGGCATTAATAACGATCAAATTGAAACTCTGAACGAGCAAACTGCACTCAAAACGTTTCAACAAGGGCTCAAAGAACCAATTAAATTAATTATTAAAGCTTGCAGATTTAAAGAACTTCACGAAGCAATTAATCAGGCATGCGAAGAAGAAATTAATGTTCACGAAAGTTCGAGTCATACACAACTTTCGGTTTCAAAAACATATCAAACCATTCGTTGTCAAATATGCAAAAGGTTAGGTCATAATTCTGCTGTATGTTATTTAAGATATCGAGTCGAAAGCTCCACAAATCCTTCTCGTAAAAATAATGGTCATTCTATTGAAAAATGTCGAAAAAGAATGTATAAAGAGTCTAAAACAGTTCAATTTCCTCACAATAACCAACAAAAGTATGATAAACATCCGGAAAACCAAGATGGACAAGAAAACAAACCGAGCACAAGTTTTTAAGTCCGCGATTTACAACAGAGTGCTTGTTAGAGTCCCAACATGTACCCAATGGCCAAAATCAAAAATTCAAATCAGGAAAACCCAATGAATTATCTAATAAGTTTTATAGTATTAATGTGGTTAATAACGAGTTACAAAAATATGTTCAACTCCCTCTTGATATACTAATCAATGATAATAATTATTTTCTCGTTGACACGGGGGCTGATATTAGTTTGATAAAGTTAAAATATGTTAATGAAAATGTTAAGTGTTATCCGAATCTGGGTTGTGAAATTAGAGGTATTGGGACGGAAAGTTCACAAACATTGGCTGTTTGTGAGGCAAATATTTGGTTTGTGAGTTTGTGAGTTTATATAACTCATAATTTTCACATTATAGACAATTATTTCCCAATTTTTTTTTTTTTTTATTATATATTCATTACCAGCTTTATTTAATAACAGATATATACAATAATATTAACATAACAATAATAGTGGTAAGATAAGTGAACCATTGGATCATATAGATCACGTGACTGATTCACTGATTACAAAGTAGAAAATATATATATTTATTAATTTATATAAAATTTAAAATAAGTGATTTATAAATAGTAATATTTAAATAAAAAATAATAAAAATTTTAGAAAATAAAATTGTCTAACACCTTATAAAGTACTCTTTGTACCCATTACACATTTTTTAATTACATTGAGAAATTATTAATTCAATAAGATAAAGAGGTGGTCGATATCTTTCGTTTGGTGTAGCCATTGTTTTAAAGTTTTTGAAAAAATTGGAAAAGCTACTGCACTTTCTTATGTCTAATGGTAAACTATTATAAATTATTGGCGAAGCGATAGTAAAAAACTTTTTACGCAGATCGAGGTTAAACTTTGAGATTTGCTTTTTATATAGTTGATTTGTTCGTAGGTTATGACCTGTGTGAGTCACAAAATTATTTCCACTTTTAACAAAAAATATTCTTAAAACTTTGAAAACATAAATATGTCGTAGCGGTAGTATAGTTAGACTTTCAAATATAGGCCACGAAGGTGAGTATGATGGTTTGAAGCAGATAATTCTTAATAATTGTTTTTGCCTTACGTATATAGGATGTAATATAGATTTACATGCACTACCCCAACATGATAGACCATATTGTATGATTGAGTCAGCTAAGGCAAAGTATATGATCCTCAGTAAATTTTGTGGACAATATCGATGTAGTACATATAATTTTCTAGAGACCAATAGTAATCTATTTTTTAGTCCTTGAATATGCAATTTCCAATTTAAGTCTCTGTCAAGAAGGACACCCAAGTATCGAAATTCATTGACTGAATTAACTATAAAGCAACTATCACTGCATGGTATATTTCTACTACATTCAAAAGTATGATACGTTACTTGTAGAGACATTGAAAGGGTTTCTCGAAAATGCAGTAGCTTGGTTTTCTGGCTCAAAACAAAGTTATGAACCTTCAACCATACTGATAAAGTATTTAGATCATGCTCTATGTGATTGAGATTTTCCTATCTGCTGCTACTAGCGTATGTAAATGAAAAATCGTCGGCAAACGCAGTAGGAGACCCATGAAATGATTGATGAAATATTCCATTTACATAAATTAAGAACAGTAAAGGTCCTAATACAGAACCTTGTGGAACCCCTACATTCTAGGTAACTCATTACTTAGATGCTGATTTATTCGTACTATTTGGACTCGTCCAGTTAAATACGATTGTAACCATTTATGCGTTATACCTCTGAAACCACAGCAATATAGCTTCTTGAGAAGGATATTGTGTTGCACTCTGTCAAAGGCTTTAGTTAGATCGACAAACAGAGCTGATACTTTGAGACCTTTATCAACATGACAAGTTATCTGATCCAAAAATTCCAATAATGCTTGTTTTGAATTTCTATTTTTTCTAAACCCATATTGTAGAGGCGACAGCAAATCTATTTTATTTAAAAAGGAAACATTCCTACACTTAATCGCTTTTACGAACAACTTAGAAAAAACAGAAAGTAGTGATATTGGGCGGTAATTATTAAGATATGTTTTGTCACCTTTTTTAAATATTGGAACAACTATAGCTCTCTTTAATGATAGAGGAAACACTCCAGTTTCTAAGCTTAGATTAAAAATAAAAGTTAGGACATCTACTAGAAAGAACGCCATTTTTTTTACAACAGTATTCGAGATACCATCCAAACCTGGAGAACATTTGTTTTTTTAGAGAACGAATTATGTGGAACAGTTCTGTAGCCGAAATCTCCGATAAAACTAAACTATATTGACCGAATTATAATTCTGAGAGATCATATGATTTGTATCAACTGAACTCATAGAAACAGTTGTGATGTTTGAGTCTCCAACATGAGCGCAAAAATCGTTGAACTCATTGGATATTTGTCCTAACTCTGAAATTAATTGACCAGTTTGATTTGTGATTTGTTTTATTTCAGCTGAATCTGAACGTCCCATTACAATTTCATCGACCGTTCTCCAGTTCTTGCGAGCATTATTCCCATTGTTGATAAATTTTGTTGAATAAAATTTATTTTTGGTTTTTTCAATTTCTATATTCACAGTATCACATAAGGTTCGGCTATATTGATTAAGTCTATTATTATTAACATGCTTTTTGGCAAGCAGACAGATCTTATTTCTTTTACGCACCAGTCGCAATAAATTATCAGTCATCCACGGCTTTATCTTTATTGACTGTTTACCAAAAGTTTTTGTGTTAGTGCATTTAACTAAATGACCATTAAAAATATCCATAAAATTATCGAATGCCTTAGAAGCATTTTGCAAATGATAAACATCAACCCAACTCTCATACAAAAGTAATTCCTGTAATTTATTATAATCAATAATTACTTTAGTTTGGCTTTTAGGAGTTGATTTGTTTTTAAACTGTACGTCTGATAATGTTGTTTCAATTAAACAATGATCTGATATTTTTAGATCCAATACTTTTTGGAAAACTTGTTTAAAGTACCTTTGATCGAATCTACACAGAACGTTGTCAATACATGAAGCTGTGTGGTCTGTAATTTCGTGTGCTCGAATTCTAGGTAAAGACTTTCCTACCAAATATCAATGTAAAATTGATTACCTTAAATCGGAACGTCAAATACCTTTAAGGAACAATATTATGAATTTAAAATTAACTAGTCGGAAAAATCAATTCACCATTCCAGCTCGATCAGAAAAAGTTGTTAATTTGTATATTGATATACCTGATGGAGAGTATATCTATAATTCACACAAAATATTTGATGGTATGTTTGTTTGTGGAAGTATAATAAGAGTAAATGATAACTTTGCCAATTTTATTATACTCAACACAAATGACGAAGCTATAAGTATTAATCAAAATGCAATTAAAATAGAAAATATAGATCGCTATGATACATACGTTTTGTACACTTGGAATAATTCGGTTGAAAATAGAATTATACAGTTAGAAAATGAATTGAATATTACAGATCTCAATAAAGAGGAAAGTTTTACTATTTTAGAAATTTGTCGCAAATTTAATGATATTTTTAATTTAAAAGGTGATAAATTAACTACCACTTCCACTATATCACATGAAATTAATATAGAACCCTATTCAAATGTCAGTCCATGGAATTTTCCTGCGTTGGTTGTACCAAAAAAATCACACAATCAAGAGAAAAAATGGCGTCTTGTAATTGACTAAATGACTATGAGTAAATTAAATGACATAACCATTGGCCAAGTTTTTCCACTTCCCAATATAAATGAAGTTCTTGAACAATCAGGTAAAGCCATATATTTTAGTACATTGGATCTAAAGAGTGGTTATCATCAGATTCTATTAAGCGAATATGATTGTAGCAAAACAGCCTTCAGTACAAATTTAGGACATTATGAGTTTGTACGTATGCCATTTGGCCTAAAGAATGCTCCTGCTACTTTTCAGAAGTTAATGAATACTATATTATATGGTCTTAACAGTTTGCAGTCTTTTGTTTATTTAGACGATATTATTGTGTTTGGGTCTAATCTTCAAGAACACAATAATAAGTTGATTGATATTTTAACTATATTTCGAAAATATAATTTAAAGTTGAATCCGGAGAAGTGTTGCTTTCCTAGAAATGAAATTGTCTACCTAGGTCACTTAATTACCGATCGTTGAATTAAACAGATCCTAAAAAGTTGGAAGCTGTAACAAAATACTCTGCTCCAAAAAGCGTTAAAGAAGTTAAATCATTCTTAGGACTACAGAAGATTTGTTCATTTCAAAACCGCTAAGTAACTTGTTAAAGAAGAACACAAAGTATCTGGTCTCCATTTTGTGATGAAGCGTTCACTAAATTAAAATAAGCTCTATGCAATCCTCCGATCTTGCAATACCCAAATTATAATGAAATGTTTTATATAACCACAGATGCTAGTGATGTTGCTATAGGTGGGGTTTTATCTCAACAGCAAGACGATATAGATTTGCCTATCGCTTATGCGAATAGATCTTTAAATCCGGCTGAGAAAAACTACGCAACTATCGAAAAGGGACTATTGGCAATTGTTTGGACAACTAAGCACTTCCGACCATATGTTTATAGAAAACAATTTATAGGTTATACTGATCATAGACCACTAGTATGGTTAAACTCTATTAAAAATCCAGCTTCCAGACTTATTCGTTGGCGTATAGAACTGGAAGATTATGATTTTACTATTAAGTATCGATCCGGAAATGTCGTTCAAGTAATCACTCGATCTCAAGCTAAATGTAAACTAAATGAGACAACGACATCCTTAAGTTCAGCCAAATTATCGCATGATATTTCTAAAAATACTAACAACCGTAGTCACAATATTCAACAAATTAATGATGAAAACACTATCAATGAAATCATTCATGTACATCATTGTAGTAGTATTGGGGGGCATCAAGGTATAATGAGGACATATAGGCGTATAAAAAATTATTTCCACTTTGCAAATATGTTAACAAGAGTTAGAAATTTCATTCGGAAATGCCCCGATTGTCAAAGAAACAAAATTTCCCGATAAACTAAGATGCCTATATGGTAGTAACCACGACCCCAACTAAACCATTTGATAGAATTTTTCTAGATATCGTAGGACCATTACCTTTGTCGTACGATCATAACAAGTACATACTAAGAGTTCAAGACGATCTAAGTAAGTTCTCAATTGCCTGTCCACTTCCACAACAAGATGCTAAAACTATTTCAAAAGCATTTGTTGAAAATTGCATACTCCGATTTGGCATACCGATTTCAATATTAACTGATCAAGGTGCTAATTTCATTAGTGAATTATTTTCAAACGTATGTAAGTTGCTTAATATAAAAAAATTCACTACAACTGCATATCATGCTCAAACTAATGGGGCTCTGGAAAGATCTCATCGGGGATTATCGGAATACCTTCGAAATTATATAAATGGTGATACACAAAATTGGGATACGTGGGTACCATATGCGATGTTTTCTTACAATTCAACCCCATTCATTCGTAAAAAAACCAAGTAAACCCATTTATAATTATGACAATTATATATTAGAGCTTAAGTTACGATAAAGGCAATCTTATGAAGTTGCCCGACGTAATATCGAAACTAGTAAAGCAAAATCAAAATTACAATACGATAAAAATTCAAAAAATGTAGTATTCGAGCCGGGCGATTATGTATATTTAAAAAACGAAGCGAAATAATCGAAATTGGATCAACCGTGGTGTTGTGTAAGTCGAGGGGATTATGTAATAATATTTATATGAATGATAACCAAAATTAATAACAAATTTTCAAAAAAAGGCCTTCTTGTTCGAGCGGTCGAAGAGGTAACACGCACGACGCAAAAAAAAATCAACGTGGAATTTAATAATAAAATAATATAATATTAAAATAAATAAAATATATGGATTCAAATAAACATTCACAAATTTTTTTAACTTGCGAACTTCACAACAATTTGGCCTCGATATACCGGACTTATTCGAACGAGGGCGGTCTGTTATAGCCGATTGTATGTTATATACAAAATACATGATTTACGTTCTGAACAATACGCTATATGTCGGTTTATAGTGTTTTATGGATGTTAGACGATGTCCTGTAAGAATACCGATTTCTATTCTCTATCCAAGTCGCAGTTTATTTACTTAGCCTAAGATTAAGGTCACTTATAAAAAAAATTCATATTCCGACTAGAAGAAGAGGCTCTATATACGTTCTTCGTATTGAACGAAGTTTTTAATATCCTCTCTTAACACTGTTTAATGCTAAGAGAGCTGCTTTGGCCAAAAGTTTGTGGTCAAGTTTCTTCGAATGTCACAGTGTTCTAGTACCCATATGACCATAACATCTCTGTTGGAACAACTTAGTAAACTATTTTAATACTTAAGGAATTGTGCAAAAAATGTGTTCGGTTGATCCGAAGTCCGATATATCGGGGTCCGTTATATCGAGGTCCTACTAAATACATACATATATATATATATATATATATATATATATATATATATATATATATATATATATACCCATCATACGTTAGACTTATAGGTTGAAATTGCAATAGACATGTCTTCCTTTTTGCTATAAGTGTCGTCGAAGCTTGTTGTTAGTTATTCGTGTATGTTACTTCTTAGTATACTTATAAGTTGAGTTCAAGTTAGTCAATTAAGTGGGGAAAAACAAACGTTGGCGTTGAAATCATGTCGACAAATTTATTGTCCTGAAATTGACTTCATACAATGGCGAATGTCATTCACTAGACAGTTGGTGGTCTGCTAACAATATATCCTTATAACTGATTTGGTTATTTTATTATCTGACTTAGTTCTACTACGAATGTTATAATCTGATTTTAAATAATACGACCAATAACTGACTTATGGTTTACCGGGATACTTCCCAGATGAGCATTCTTTTAGTTTTTATCGAAGTCTCCTCCTTTGAATTCGGTATATAGATTGTTAATCTTTGTAATCACCTTATACGGTCCTTTCCAACTGTACTGTAGTTTTTTTTTGGTAAATTCTCTCAGTTAAGGTTGTAGGTCTAGACTAACTGCTTTCTCTTAAATCTTCTATTATTCTCTTGGATCTCATATCGGTGTTTCACCCTGTTGCTTGGTAGTTTTATACCTTTGTTTTATTGCTGTTCTATGGTGAGTTTCGCGTCGTGAGTTTCACAACACACTTGTAGAATGTAAAAGTGAATCGCTCAATGATCATCCGATTTTATTACTTACATTTACCTACTTAGAGTCTGTAACACTGTCTAGGTCAATTACAGAAAACTGATTTGACGGTCTAGTATTTGACTAGGATAACCGCCAGCTACAGTTGAATGGTTGTTTTTGCGATTTAATGATAAACTCATTTTCAAGTAGTTGGCTTAAACGACAGTTATCTGACAAACAATAATGCCAAATTACATAAATTTGGCTTTGATCCTTAATTAGGTGAACAACATAAGTCCATTGTTTATAGGCAAACATACGGCTTCATTTCAACGTCAAATATTGGTTTACGTGGAAGTTGAAAATACGTATCCTGTTTTCAGGATTAAAATACTGTTTTAAGGCGACAAATAGAAATAAAGTAAGTGGTATATTGCCTTTTTAATTCTAAGTTTAGGTGACTATATTTCAACTACAAATCGTATCGGTGAGGAAAACCACCCGGATTGTGTGGTACCTACCATCAAACACGAAGGCTGGGGTCGGTGAATGGTACGTTTACGAACGCCGCATAATCAATCAGAAGTACCTCAATTTAATATAAACAGTCTTGATATCGTCATTGATGCGTATTTTTTGTCAACACCGTCATTTTAGTAAGTAAATGCCCTATGTATATCGGTTATCACATGCATTGGTTGATAAATAACAACATTGTCCTGCTGAACTTGTCAGTTCAGTCTCCGGATCTCAACTCCGTTGAACATCTTTGGGTTATATCAAAATGCAACATACGGGAGCACAGCATTACATCGTAATCAGCGTTAAAAACTCTTTAATGAATGAGAGGAATACCATTACTGCAGTTGAGTGCATAAACTTATCCGCAGCAGGCTGCAAAGGATTGCTGCGGTGATTAAAACAAAAAGTATGCACACTAAATATAAATATATATATATATATATATATATATATATATATATATATATATGTATATATGTATGTGTGTATATATATATATATATATATATATATATATATATATATATATATATATATATACATATATATATACAAATATATATATATATATATATATATATATATATATATATATATATATATATATATATATATATATATATATATGTATATATATATATATATATATATATATATATATAGCGGCCACAAAACAGCTCTTGCCAATTAAATAAGGGAGAAAAGTACCAGAATTGAGTACCTTGGGGTATGACTGGAATAACATAACATATTCCTCTCCTTGGACACTTATGGCCCGTGATCAATTAGAGCGCGTACAAAAAACTTTGCTCCCGGGGTTTGTCGTGATTATAGGATAATGTTAAAAGAAGCAGACTCAAGGCAGTACTTAGTAGAACTCCTAAGGAAGCCGCCAAACTTGAAATGATGGAACATTGGGAGAATGCAGACACATCGTCGTGGACAAGATAGCTGATTCTTAAAGTTAAAAAGTGTGTGGAACGTAAGCATGAGAAAAGTTATACTGCATTCAGACGTTGAAGATTGAAGATGAGTCCAAATCCAGTCATGACGGAATTGTGAACCGACACTACCTTCACCATTAGGACAGAAACGGTGAAATACCATACAAGAAAATGCAGAATTTTATTCAAAGCTAGTTCAGTATAAATGTTTGGGTACCTGTTATTAATAGAAATCTAATCGGCCCTTTTTTTTGACGGAGCGCTTGATCCGCGATGATAATCTAGAATTTGTAGTAAATGAATTACCTGGTATATGAAGTGTGCTGGTCTTACCAGTTTAAGAAGAAAGTGAGTCGGTAGTCCTTCAAAATGTCGACTGTCCGGACCAATTTCAACACACATAACGAGAATTTCAAATCAAACTAATGGATTGATAAACGAGGCGCTATCCTTTGGTATGTACGAACCTGACGCGGTCCTTGATTATCAGATATGACAATTCTCGGTTTTTACGTCTGGGGCATGCTAAAAAACTGGTATATGAAATGATTGATACAATAATTGTATTCCGGATTAAATCTGAGTTTTTTAATCTATATGTGTTGAAGGTTTATAGTAGAAGTCACTAGCTTATGTATACCCACGAAGTATATACTATAGAGAAACCATGGTCCGTGATTTAAAATAAGATGGAAAACGCTGTTCACAGTTTTCGTAACTTCACGAGTCTTTTTCAATAACAACAAGGACGCGAGAATAAATAAGCTAAACATCGCCAGTGGCAAGGCAACCAATATATATTTTTGGTTATGTATAAAGAGGGAACTTTGAAAAAAGCTGATCCAATATTAGTTTGCACAAAAATATCTCAATCTTGTCGTACAAATATATCATTTTTCTTCTATATACAATACAGCTTTCCATGCTATATGTGAGTGAGGGTGTAGACATATGACGTTCATTTATATATGTGTAACCAAAAGATTCCCTTATACAAAACTCACAAACTCACCAGAGGAAGACGAAGAAATAACTCATTTGGAAAAACTGTTTATTTGTAATAATAACAATAATATTAGTAATAAGGAAAAAAATAAGATTAATTATTGTTGAAATAAAAAAATATAAAAATTGATTCCATCAACAATATGTTCTGGGCATATCAAAATTTTCTATTCGTCCCTTATTTTTGGGGCCGGACAGTATACTATATACTCATAACATCTATCTGAAAGGGATTTTTGTATACATGTATACGAGTATATTGGAGGCATGGGCATACTTTCTGTATAGTTTTATGGTTTTTTGCTCCTTTAATGTATGTATGTTGTCGGATAAAAATGGACAATCATTTATATATAAAATACATTCGAAAATGATTTTAATGGATCGTAATTTTAAAGGTTTTCATGTTCTGTTCTCTTTTATGATTATTGATTCGAATTATTTTGTTTTTTTCCTAGCTAGATGATGATACATTTACAGAGAATTTTATTAATGTTACATGCTTGTATAGTTATATGTATACACACTCGAATCCATTTGTAATTATAACATACGAGTATATAGATTTGTTTCATTAATTTTTTACGATCCAAAATAATAAAATTAATGTAACGAATATGATTCTGATATTTCATCAAATTCCAATTAAAAGCTAAGCATCCATAAATAATGACAACAGTTTTAGGAATTTCATTGTGACTTTTTATTATATAGAATTTAACCCGAATTCGTTTATTAGGTTATATGGCATTGATTACGAAATGATTGTGTGAAAATGTTGTTTTGATGAAAACCATAAAATATAACTTTACTTTTCAACTTATATATTTTCATAATTTGAAACGTGACGTGACATTTACCGATTTTTTTAAATTATACTTGATGCAAATAGAACAGTCAGAATGGTAGGGTTCCGTATCTTTTGCTAAGTATTTTAACTAAGTAGGAGTTATTTTACCGCGCGTGACTGTAATTCACTATATTATATTCTCGGTAAAACGAAATGAGTTGGTTGGTATACTAATTTAATAAGGCTTGATGTAAACAGCACTGTAGGTATCAAATGTTTATATTAAACTGTATGATGTAAAGGGTGCGATGTCTTTTGCTTTGTTTTTGAAGTAAGTAGGTGTTATTTCACCGTGACTCAAATTCACCGTGTACGTGATTAAATTCTCAGTAAACTAAATGAGTTGGTTAATATACGGTTGATTTGCGTTAGGAAATATTAAAACCTATTTCAAAAAAATTTAATACCGCATTGAAGAGCAATTTACGAGACGAAACTGGTTGGCACCATTGATCACTATTATTCGCGTCTTTTCTTCCAAATTCACAAATTATCTGTGGGTAACAATTGGCCGCGTAGAATTTACGATTTGACTCCGTTGGGACATAATTGTGCCCTGCGACACATTTAATACTGATCTCATAGCTTATCCCAAAATCGTTCACTTCATGCAAGACTTCGTCACTTTAAACTGCGATTGAAACTCAGGTACCCCGACTTTTCTGGATAAAAGTAACATTTGGTTTAAAGATTATATCGACAATCTAACCAGGTGCTTGCATCGTTATAGGTGTCGATAGAGTGAACGAGTTACAGAAGCAGACCAAACCTACTGAATAGTTTCAAAATATCAACATAGAAAATTTAAGGCGTTTTGTCTTGTGAATGGTTTTTTTGATTGTTCTTCTCAGGTAATTAAAATTTGGCTTTTATTATGACATTCCTTGATGTCTTCGAGCTTTTTTTTTCATTTTATTATAAATACACATATTTTGACAGAAATATATCTGATACGTTTTTAATAAGCATTTCTATGCGTTTACTGACCCGATGGCTGTCTCACTCGTCAATTTCGGGTACAACCTGCAGATAAAGATTAGAAGTATCTGTAATTTTCAAGATGATTATTTTTGACCACATAGCTTTCATAAGGGGGAAAAATATAAGTTACCCAATATATTGCAGCGATATCCGCTGAAAATTAAAATTGTAACCAAGGGCAAATGGAGATGTTGCACTGCTATTGAGATTTATTTGATTAGATACAACTGTAACTGAAGGAAATTTTTGACAAAGATGGCATTCTTCCTATAGAAAAGTTGAGGTTATTGCGATATATATACACTCGCGGACAAAATTAACGCAATTTTTTTTTGTATTATAATAAAAAAAAATCCCGCTGGACAATTTTAGTGGAACTGGTATCAAATTATCCCAAATTTATAATTTTCTTAAAAGAGGTACAAATGTGGCGTTATGGAATTATAGCGGCTATTTTTCATTGCAAAATAATAAAATGTTTTTAAATTTTTTTTAAAATTTTTAAAAACGGTTTATAAACATTAAAACTAGCTCTATTACAATTTAATTTGATTAATTTAATAATGAGTATTTCCCTCCCGTGCACTTATTACAGCTTCCACCCTTCTTGGCATACTGAGAAGGATGCTTTATATAATTTCTTGCGGAATGAGATTCCACTCTTCTGGCGCTGCAACTCTCAGCTCTGTTGTCAAACCTGGTGCAGGATTTCTAGCTCTAATACTTAAGCGGTATCGTGAGACCTTAGAGTATTAAAGAAAGCCCGGACAAGGACGTAACAGGTGCACAACCGAGCATGACGATCGATTTTTAAAAATGAATTCGTTATGAGAGCCAAAGCGAACTTCTACTCAACTCAAAAATGAGTTACTTAATGCACGTCAAGTGAATATTAGTGTCAGAACAGTAAGACGGAGATTAAAAGAAGTGAACCTAACTCCAAAACGGCCCGTAAAAGTTCCACGGCTTCTTCCCCGCCACAAATCCAGCCGTTTAGAATTTGCTCATACTCATGCAAATTGGGGAACTGATAAATGGGCCACTGTTCTCTTTTTAGATGAGACCAGAATAAAATTATGGAAACCAGATGGACGTAATCTTGTATACAGAAGAGTTGGAGAACGCTACGCACCGTGTAACATGGTGCAAACTGTAAGCTTTGGTGGAGGTTCAATAATGTTTTGGGGTGCAAGCAGTTGGGAGGGCCGTACGGAGCTGGTGGAGATTGGTTTGAGGATGAATGCAGACTGGTATGCTCGGAACATTCTTGGCGATCACGTTTTGCCATATGTGGGCTTGATAGGTTATGACAGTTTTGTGTTAATGCATGATAACGCTCCAGTCCACGTTGCTGCAACGGTACGACAATATCTCTAAGATATTGGCATTCGTGCACTTAAGTGGCCACCAATGAGTCCTGATCTTAATCCGATTGAACACGTGTAGAACATTCTAAAACGCCGTATTTGTCTTGTTCGTTCGTTTTTCAAAATTATTCCTCCTGCGAATCCTACGTTGCTCTCAATAATACGATAAGTCATCTTTTATTTTGTATTCCCGTCCATAAAACGATAAGTCGATAACTTGACTTATACTTTTCTTGGCTGTAATATCGTATTTTTAATTATTGTTTTCTTAGAAGGCATATAATTTGTATCTGCTAATTTTAGTATAAGTTATCGTCATTTATGATGCAATTTGTTTTACATTTCGAAAACTACAAGTACTGTTTACTTCAGTTTTCAACTGAGAAATATTTTAAAGACGGCATCGTAAGACTAGCTATATTTTTCTAAAATATAGCTAGTCTTTCAATGCTAGTCCTACGAATAAAAATTTACGGCATACTCTTACTAGATTACTTTCTGTATGATCCGTTTTGGATGGTGCAACAATCTATTAAAGGCGCATCACTTTTGGAACGAGAAGAGGTCACTCTCATCATCTGCCATATGCTTACTTCTGCAGGTGTATGAAAAATAGGTGTTCCTAAGTTGATGAAGAGTTGGCTTGTGATGCCAGATTTTGAAAGTGCGTCTATCATAACTCGGGAAGGACTGCGATCTTTTTTGATTTATTGATACAAAGAAGATTTTGGATATACAGCACGAGATGAGGTTACTCCATCTCTTCTTGTGTAGATCATCTCACTTTCGTGATGTTGATATATCTCAAGAGTTGATATATCTCAATTCCACAATTAAATTGGAAGCTGCATCCAGGCGGGCCAATTTATCAGCCAATACGTTTCCTTTGATATTCTTTCCAGAGAGTACTGCTCAAAAAATTGCAGCAATTCCTACTTGATTTCGCGTTCACAGCAAAGTACACAAAAAAAATCATGATACACACATAAACAATGAACATTCACCTCACAATTTCGATTCAAACAATATCTATAATTTGCTAGAACTGTTGCAACAAAGACTTACAACATAAATACAAACACAATGTAACATACATCAAGCCGGTCGCATATATGTCGGATGAGATGTTTTCGATCACGCAACCAATCAATGACGTTGTAAGATCGAAACCGGCCTAGCGAACCAAACCAACATTACAGAATACACAAAGATGCCATACTTTAAAACTCAACGTCTCAATGCCTGGTTGATTCAACGCCCTAGCTATATGAATCAACGCCGCATCTGGAGTTCTAGTGTAACTCTCATCAGATGTCATGTTCATAACTATCTCAGCATCAATATCATTATCATATCCTACAAAGACAGCAGCGTGTACCTACCAAAGGGGTAGATAATTTGACCCCAACGTGTTTTGTATGTATAACCCGGCCAGCTAGATTACAACGATACTTGATCCATCAGTAAAGGTCGCCATCAGCGATGATATACTTAAGTTCCCCATTGCGCAGGTTTTTCTTTTTTGTCCAAATGCCTTTTAAGGTATGCCTTCCGGTAAGCAATCCCAACATCTTTATTTTATACTATGCCAATATTTGTGTGATGTCAATAAATACAAAAACTATTCAAATTATGCACAGAAACTACTGAACGTGTCGATGTAAATCCCAACATTATTTGAGTTCTGTTTCTCTGTTATTTAAGTCGAGGCGTGGCTCTCTTTATATGCGTGACTATACGAATCCTGATCAAACATGCATTTCAGAACAAGTTCGTTCCCCACTTTTTGAAAAAAAATCTATCCAAATGTCCTTCATAGTACTACCTTTCCTGACACGCCTAAGATACAAATGCTTCTTCATATTGTTATAAGAAGCTACTATTACACCTAAATATCGACTGATAGTATCGTGGAAATCTTATGGAAATGTATGTTAGCAGTTATATAAATATATATATATATATATATATATATATATATATATATATATATATATATATATATATTTATATATATATATATATATATATATATATACATATATATACATATATATACATATATATATATATATATATATATATATATATATATATATATATATATATATATATATATATATATATATATATATATATATATATATATATATGAATATATATATATATATATATATATATATATATATATATATATATATATATATATATATATATATATATATATATATATATATATATATATAATATATATATATATGCAAGGAACGATACTTAATGCAAGTGGGTGATGAACCAACATAAAGTGATCATTAATTTGTAGTACAAAATAGTTTAATTAGTTTGTGATAGCTTTGTGATATTTAAAGACATCTCCGCTTACTGAAGCTGTAGCTCTGCAAGTGTTTCAAATTATGTTAGCAAGTATTATTCCATCCGAGATGTTTTTGACACCTCTCTTAACGGAGATTCCCATGAAGATTTTGGAAAACAGGATAAAGGGGAGAACGTTTTTCTAGACGACAATTGCAAGATATTCGAACCTGGTACCTCTCGCTCCAACTGCCACAGCTTTAATCACTGAGCCACCTAGATGGTAAAAACAGTTTCATTAAAACCAAAATTCAACAATAGATTAGTAACTAAATACCGACTGCCGTTAGTGACTAGAAATAGGTTTTCTCACGGATAGTTACCACATTACACATGATTCAGATCGTTTTCACTCTAAAGGACCAAATTAATCAAAATAAACGATATTCCAACAAATACAGTAATGACTTATAGGGGTACAGCTCTTGTTTGCCATATAAAAATCTAAAGGATCAATGGGGAATCATAAAAATGTTAATGGTTCAAATCGTTTTTGTTCTGCTTCTCCACTCGGTGCTATTTCCACGGAAAAGGACTACAATTTCTAGCGTATTCTATTAAAGATCGGTAAGTCACGTAAAATACAGGCTTATAAGTTTGTTCAAATTTACCACTTTTTGCACATTCTGAAATAGGTTTGGTTGGTGAGCCATTTCTGTAGGCATCTTGGTC